>WYDI02006028.1:0-28665 GCA_009867235.2 Psittacus erithacus | reverse complement strand
ACTGTTCTTATCTCAACCTGTGGGAGTTGTATTCTTTCGATTCTCTTCCCCATCCCTCCAGGAGCCGAGGGAGGAGGGGTGGGGGGCAGTGAGCGGGCTGCGTGGCAGGCCTTAAACCACAACAGAGACAAAGTCTTTTTTATTCACTCCTGAAAAAATACAATCCTTAAGTGAGCATTTCTGTCTTTGGATCTTATGGAAGTGACTTCAGCAGACTCAGCTCACCAAACATAGAAGTCTACATTGCCTACAATGATTGTTAGAAAATACTAATATTCTAAGGCAATATATTCCAAAAAATCCTTAAATTCTGAAATATTTATGTTGTGCCAAGCTATTGATAATTCTTTAATTATGTATAAGATGAAATTTGTTGGCTCTGAACAAATGAACAGCAGAAGTTGCATCAGTTCAGTAAAACTGATTCATTGCATTTGACAATGCCATTGTTCCTTAGATTTATTGAACTTTTCTTCAAGTCAGACAAATACATAGAGCAGAAGCTCATTTTTCTTCTACTTCCTCTGCTCTCTCCAAATGTTTCTGATAGCATTTAAAGGTGTTATCCACATGAGAACAGATTGGTTTTTCAAGACTTGCATCATGATGTAGGTACAGACTGTGTTTACATTGTATGTTAAGCTTGAAACCAAGGAAAGTCACATCCAGCTGGAGAAGGAGTAATCCAGAACTACCAGAATTGTGGCAGTGTTTCAACAAAGCCGCACTCAAACATAACCCATAAAGGAAGACACACACACAAAGAGCTCCAGCATGGAAAGTAATGCAACTTTCATTAACCTCAAGAAAGGTTAATTTGCTATGAATAGTGCTATAAGTCAGTTGGATGGCTTAATCATTACATGAAGCACAACAGAAGATGCCTAGCAATGAAAGAAAACTTCAAATTTTAAACAAGATTGTATTCAAGGATCCCAAAGGAAGGAAGGATCAATCAAATGGAAATATCCAGGTGGAGAGCTACTTCACTCAAACTCATCATCACAGCATCTACAAATGGAACATGAGAGAGAACTCAGAAGCAAAATACTCAGAAACCTATTTGCTCTGGTTTCACCTTGTTTACAGATAAATCAGCTCCACAGTAGGCAGTAAAAGGACAGCAGCAGAGCAATAAAGTGTGGTCATACACAGAAAAGCTGAGGCTCTCTTCCTTTTTCTGAGCATGTGTTTTAGAATATGTATATGGATAGCATCCCTCAGTCTACCTATTTTCAGTAATGTGTTCACAAAACCAAGACATGACATTGATAAAATTCAGACAATTCCACAAATGTTTTCCCAAGAGAAGCCATCTGACGGACACTGGTTTTAGGAATTTACCTCCTTTAGTCCAGGATTGCTTCAGGTGACCCAAGAGAATATAAAAGCAATGCATATTGAGCAATGGATATTTGGCTTGAATTACTAAGATTTCTCTGAAGTGGAGTCTGCTAGTCTCCCAAAAGAAGGTGCAAAATCCCATTTGAGTAGAGCCAATCTAATAAATCATAATATGACATCCAGTGGAAATAAACAAATTACTTCAAGGACCAAGTATTCAGATTTGATTCAAAAAGTAGGCCTGTAAAAATGAATCCTGGCTAAAGTACCTGCCAACTCGCATTTGCATATATGTAGATTGAGAAATTAAATTAGAAAAGCAGGTATTCCACTGAAAAAATTACATTATTTCCTATAATAGTCAAACACACTGTAATGTTTATTTAATTTTCTAGTCTGCCAAATAGAAATACAGCACATAGCTTATCAATTTCAGTAGCAGAGGCTCTTATTCATGGATTTACCTGTTTGTGTCACCCACTTGTGAATTTTTTTTAATACATATTTTTTGTACAGCGTTCAAAAACAGGGTCACTATCCAGTGGAATTATAGCATGAAAATCCTTATGGCCTGTATGAAAGAAAGATGCCTAACGTAATCCACCCTGATAATCCCACTCAACTAAAGGCTCTGATTTAAAGAAATCCTTTAATGACCACCAAAAGGCATATTCAAGCCCATTCACTTTGTCCATCAAGTAACACTATGCTTAGTGTTAAGTATGAGTATCAAGTGTTTTGCTGAATCTGAATTCTGAAGAAAAAAAAAAAAAAAGCTTTTCAATTATTAAGAAATTATTTTATATGAAAATGGTAATCACCTAAAAATCCTCTACATGGATATTTGCACTCTTCTTTTAAAAGGTGGGCTTTAGCAAGGTTCTCAGGGCAACCACTACTAAGCATGTGTTACAAATCCTCTGCTTCTGTCAATCCACACTGAGTATACATTTCTAAAGCTCCCAGCTGCAGAGCCTTGGCTCTTAACCCAGGTGCTAAAACTTGCATTGTTCACTTTGAGTCCCTGATATGTTAACTAAGAGGGGAGCTGACACATAAACTGAGAGCAATCCCAGGCTCAGGCTGCTGTAGTCCCACATACTTGGATGAGCAACCTTGGAGTATGCAACCCTCTAGTTAGTGTGTGCTACAAACCCTCCCAGTCTCAACAGTCTGATTCACAGAGGTTATGAGATTTTGAAGCAGCTTGGCACTCAAGGTTTACTAGCTGCAAATCAAAGTGATGCTTTGCAAACAGAACTGTATTGAAGTAACATAACTTTTCCTTTTGTCACCTCCATCTACAAGAAGGGCTCAAAGGAGGATCCAGGAAATTATAGGTCCATCAGTTTTATTTCAGCCCCTGGGAAGGTTATGGAATGAATCCTCCTGAGACCCATCACAAGTCAAGTGAAACACGTGACTGGGAAAAACCAGCATGGATTCACCAGGGGCAAATTTGCTTGACACGCCTGATCACCTTCTACGACAAAGTAATCCACTCAGTTGATGATGTGGTGTGGGCAGTAGACATTATGTACTGGATTTCTTCAGGGCTTTCAATATGGTTACCCATAGCCTCCTGATAGGAAAACTGACACGTTATGGTCTAGACAAGTGGTCTGTGTGATGAGTGGGGAACTGGCTGAGTGGCTGCTCCCTGAGGGTGGTAGCGAATAATTCCTTTCCCAACTGGCAACTTGTCACTACTGGTGTCCCCCAGGGATCAATATTGGGCCCAATACTGTTTAATATCTCCATAAATGATCTGGCAGATTAGATCAAGTATACCTCAACCAAGTTTGCCAGTACCAAACTGAGTGGCAAAGTGAACACTTTGAAAGAGAGAAGCACACTGCAGAATGATCTGGATAGGGTGGAGGAGTGGGCTAGCAAGACCCTTATGAAGTTCAACAAGGACAAGTGTAAGGTTCCTTTACATAACACATGTATGACAGCTTGTGTGTCATGTGCTAAGTTAGGATCAACTCACTAACAAAGTGTGCTTTTTTATTACTATGATTCTCCTCAAAATCATTCTGTGGAAAGAAATTGTGAAGAAAACCTGCGGGACTCTGTTTCCACTAGAAATTATAGTGCGTCTTGGCTACCAGTACCGCAACAGTTGGACTACTCTATGAGTTGCTGCTGGAGTCTTCAACTTGAATAAAGGAACAGAGAAGCTGCATTGCTTTTAGAAGTGTGAGCCCATCCATGCTACGTGCAAGTATAAGATCTGTAAAGGAAAATAGGGCAGAAATTCTTATTGCAAATAGGAACTGAAAATGCCTTTCTAAATGTGAAAAAGCATAATGTTTATTATTTCAGATTTCTTGAGTTTTAAAGATAAAATCCTATCAAATTCCATTAAAATATTGCAAAACAACAACATCAACAAAAAAGGAAGAGAAGAAAGAAGAAAGGAGAAAGAAAAATGGCAACAGTAACAGAATAGCCAAGAAGCTAAATACAGTATAGAAAGAACAGTTGCCATGTGGAATATGAGCAGACCTCATTTAAACCCATAAAGCCTATCTGTAACAATTACACTTAATAAGGTAAAATGTAGCTCTTTCGTCAGCCTTAGTTAGAGAAAGGTTAGGATTGTATTTCTTACTGGTTTTGATGGGGACACCTTGCATAGCATGCCTCTGTAGCTGCAGAGTTTAAAATTTCTCAGACTGAGAAATATCTCCGTTGCTTGTCCCCATATAGAAGCTTCTCCTCCCAGTAGCCTGTGGGACCAGGCCAAGCCAAGCCAAACACAACTAGTTGGCTTTTACAGTTTCATCTGTGGCTTTGTTACATATTAAGTAGATCACATGCATTGGCATTCATGTAACAAAGTCATGTTATGGACCCATATACTAACACAGTCTTTTTTCTTTCCTTACCCTAAGCTACAGAGCTGCAGTCCCAAAATATCTACTGCAACTGTCAGCGCCTTTAGTCCTCAGTAACAATACCCTGTGTCTAAAGAGCATCCCTATTTGCAGCAATTAAATGCATGTCAGATATTCATGTATGTCATGGTTACCCCTAGCATAAGCATATTGGAGTATGAAGCAATTTGACATTTCTGAGTCACTCTCATCTTGCCACCAGTTTCATTTTAAAAAATAACAGCAGTCATACAACAGTTCATGGATGTATGGATCCAAGTTTAACAGGATTCCTTGGGGGATACTTAAAAAGGCGCATCAAGAGTGAGGCTTCAGGGACACAGACTGAAGGTTGATAAATATTTTCCACATGCTGGTTGCACTGGGGAAAAGAAGAAAAACAACAGCCTTTGTATCCTTGACCCTTTGCCTACTGTGCATTTTGGACACTCATATGTATGCAATCAGAGCCTAACGAGAGCCTGCATGACTTGCCAAAGCAAAAGTTTGACCTCAATCAAAAAGTGATTTCTGCAGAGATGAAGGAGGATTAGGAAAACTGTATTCCAGTTGCTCATCAGGGCAATGTTATTCCAGCCGAGGAAGTTTTCTTGCCCCTGTAGAATCAGTATTTTATTAAAGAAACCCGGTGCTGAAGTGCTGAATTACACAACTGAGCTCTGTGCCAAAAAAGCTCTCAGTGACATGGTCACATCAAATTCTTCCCCACAATAAAAGGGGGTACTGCAGCTGGTTGTGTCTGTGCTGCACTGCCACTGTAGTTGATTTTTGGCTGAATCCCAGGGGAGATTCTATAAGCCTGATAACAAATAGATTTCAACTTTCTAAATGTATCATGTGACTCAGAACTTCTCAAGGTTTCCTCAGCTCCAGGTATTTCATAGCGTAATCTCTACATATAATCTAAATATACTGCTTCAGTTGGGAACGTAATCCTGCCCTCATGCAAGCAGCACCCTGCGGATGATGCTAAACATTCATCTCCTTACCATAACATTGTAAATAAAATAACATGCCTAATACTTTTTTTACCAGCTAAATTGACAAGATTACAAGGAGGCTCTTGGAAAAGGAGCAAACAACATTGCATTTTTTTTTACAGAACAGCAGAAGCCTGCATCCACAGAAAATTCTTCAGCTTAAGAGCTGGAAATAACTTCTCAGGTGCACAGTGATATTGCAGATTTGTGCTTCCGTGCTCCTCTTCTGCCCACCAAGAAAGCTCGCCCGTGCTACAGAAACGGGAACAAGATGTTTATGGCATGAACTCGGCTAACTTGTGGAGTGCTGAGACACAGTGTACATTCAGGGGTTGGGCACCATTAACGTTAATGAAAGACTAGGATGTACATGCACAAGTTTTTACAGATGAGGCATTAATGGATATGTATCATACTTCCTAAGGGCACTAAATCAGCAAAACTGCAAACCCAAAATTAGACAGGTCTCACCAGAACAAAATGCATTGAACAGTTTGTTTCTTTGAGCAAATGGGTTTGTGTGAAGGAAATCAAAAGTTAGGAAAATACATATGTGGAATGAATATAAAGATAAGCAAAAACAGACCTCTGCCTGTGACCCTGTGCAATGAAATTTTACATTTAGTGTTTGTAGTGTTTACAACTTGCTGGGGTTTGGGTTTTTTGTTTATTTCCTCCTTTCTTTTTTTCTTGTTTTGGGTCAGGATGGGTATAAAAGCCCAGAGGAAAATAATGAACACAAAAAGAAAAAAAAATAAATCATAAAAGCACTTGAAGAGGAAAATAAGGAAGGAAGGAAGGAAGGAAGGAAGAAGGCTTAAACACCAACAATAAGATGAGATTCCCCAGTCCAACTTTCGGATCCCCACCTTAGTAGCCCCCCTACCCAGGATTCAAGGTTTATTTAAGCACCTCCCATTTCCCACTCTGGGCACCCAAGGCACCAGCCTGACATCAGGCTGGAGGAGCCCAGCATCCAGCCCTACCACAACCAGTGCACCCAGAGTTGGAGCGGACACTGTGCACAGCTCTGTGGCAGAGGCAGTGCCTGGAGCTGCCTAGTTGTCCCTTGGCCCTGGTGGGAGCAGTGCTGGATCCTGGAGCTGGTCTTCTGTGCCTCTGCGAATAACTGCATGTGCTAACGTGGGAACTGACAGCGCCTGTTTTTTAGAATCTAGGTCAGGCATCTTAGCACTCACACTAGCACTGATCCTGAAAAGGTTTGAATTCATTCAGGTCTAGGGAGCTCCCTTGACCAGACTTTGCTATATGAGGTCTTATTAACGTCTTATTAACTCAAGCTCTGGCAAGTGGTGTTTTCCTTTCCCTTGCTGAAGATGACCTGCTATATATAAAACCACATAAGACAGTAAGTCAAAGAAGCAAGCTATAAAAAAAGCTTATAAGTCTTTTAATTATTAATTAAGGCACCCTGGTGCTATCTAGAAATCCTCCCTGGCTCACTGTGTCTGTCACTGGAGTTATTTTTATTTTTTTCTAAATAAGTGACTGATGCAAGCTATGCAAAAATTCAGAAAAGGGGACCAGTACTGAGAACCACATTAGAAACAGAAAAGTGTAAACGTTGCGCAGTGTTTTGGAAAGGGTACCGCATATGAGTGTTCATGTGAAAAAACCCTCTGCAATGGGAAAATTAGTCATTCAAGAAGCTGATGGGTTCAAGGGGATAGAGGTGCATTGACTTGGGTGCTTAATCTCCAGGTAAAGAGATCATGTTTTTAGTACTCCCTACCGGGACATCATGAAAGAGCTGCACCCCATCCATCACTGGGAATTAACATCTCGCTTCTGAAGCTTAATTTAGGGGGCCACGACTGTACAAATTAGGCATTATAATGTATAATGTGTAGACACTTTTGTCCTTCTCGTCCCATCTCCCACAAAGCTAGTAAAGTTTGGCTTATTATTCAAACTTTTCCCTAAGGCCTGACTTTACAGAGAATTTTTTTGCTGTACATCTCAACAGCATTGCCTCTATTCAAGCTTGTTTATTGTAGGGTTTCTCAGCATAATCTCTCCATTCCAGCTATCCCAGCATAAACAAAGAATCCGTTTTCCCACCTTAGCTCCCATGCATGTTGGTACCAGTTGGCAGGGGTTTGTGGTATTATAAAATTTAAAGGAGGTTGTACCTTAAAAAAGTAAGTCAAGTCAATAGAAAGAAATTTCTCTATAGACTAGCAGACATTATTAACTTTCACATTCCCCGTATACTGCTACAATTATTATATAACTTTTATCTCTGAGAAAAATTTATGCAAAATGTAAACTTTTTACATAGGTTGCTAGTGGCATTTCTGTGGCTTCATGAAAACAATGCATTAAGACTGCAACATAGTGTCTCCAACCTCATTTTCAATGGAATATCTATAGGGAGAGGACTGTGATTGTTTCAGTTCCTTTAATGGAACTAAAACACATTGCTTCCAAGTGAAAAAATATTATCCTGATTTCCCTTGTGATAGCTATTTGATATAAGTATTATTAGTAGTTATTAAATGAAAAAATTGTCTCTGTTCCGAGGATGATTTTCTGCCTCAGAGGACAACAAAGCAGCAAAGTCGTCAAAGAGGAGCTTGAAACAGATGTGAATTTATTTCCATACTTTGGGCTTAACTGAACCCTAGTGTTTAGCATGTGTGGTGCTGTCTAACCAGGAATGCTGTGCATCATTGTGAGGAGCTGAATTTACACACGTTACTTTGAAGGGCTTAATATCTGTGCTCTGAGAAAGATTCCCCAGTTCCATTAATTAAAAGGGGCTTTGTAAGCAAGTAGTTATTGTTTTAAAATGCCAGAATACCCTTGTAGCTGACAAGGAGATAAGATAGTCATAGACCAGAGCTAGTTTTCATTTTCATTTCCTCATTTTATTAGGTTTGAAACAGTGAGAGTGGGCTGCAGTGATTAGTACAAACAGGAGAGCCACACTTAAAAGCTGTTAGGGTTTTTGTGTATCTGTTTAAGCTCCCCAGGCTAAGAAACAAGTCTATCCTTGCATGTTTACAATGCCTGCTAAGCATAACTGACAAGGATTTCCAGGCTCAACTGTAAGGGCAGAGCTCTTGTCCAAGCCTTGGACAATTTACATCAGATTTTTGTAATCCACTCTGCTCTGCTATCAACAGCCATAAAAGGGTCCCCCTTGAGATAATTCAAAGCGCTGCTGCTAACCTCTTCTTCCCTACTTGTGGCTATGTGCTACCTTTGGTGTAAGCCCTTCCCCTTTTTTACCATATCCAGCACAAATTTCTTGGCCTTATCTTCAAAGCCCATCACAATTTCACCCCACCCTACCTCTCCTGCTGGGTCCTGAACAGAGGTTAACTCCCACCTCACTTCACAATGTTAGGCTTTGTGTTCTGTCCCATTCACAAACCCTCACCAGCAAAGTTTCAAGTCAAATGCACCTCCTGACACATAACCTTCCCTCTCCCAGGCCTGCAGCTCACAGCCCAGTGGACAAAGCCATACTGAGCCATATTTAATGGTCCTGGTTGCAGTGATCCTTCAAAATGGGGGTGTCATGCCCTGGACGCTGATCTAGGGTGCTGCCAGAGGGTTGCAAGATCACATTTTCCAGCAGCAGATTTGACCTCTGCTTGCTCAAAATGATTGTGCAACTGCAGCCTCATGTTCAATAGGTAACAGGATCTCAAGCAGTGTTGGTATTATCAAATCAGGTTTATTATAGTGCAATGAGGTCTGGGGATTTAGAGATTAGGAAGAATTTGTTCTCTTACTTTTCTATTCTTTAGGTCAGAGAGTAACCTTGGTTATCCAGGGAGATTTCTCAACATCTACATTTATTATTGTTTGGCATAAGAGTCAGCAGTCTGATCCTTAGCTGTCAGAGATCCCCCATCTATTTCACTTTTTCCATTGCTGGGCAGTGCAGTTGACTGGCGCTCAATTTGCAGCTTGTAAAATAAGAGCACATTACTTCACACTGTGCATGCACTCCTGAGCAAACTCCCAGCAAGATACCACGTTCAAGGTTTGCAGAAAATTGTTGACACTTCCCCTAAATGTGCTGGCTGCTAGTGTGGGCTTGCATATCTATCCACCTAGTACTCAGATTTTACAGTAATGTGTATTCAGCATGTCAGGGGAGGTGGTACTTAAAGATACTGGCACGAGCAAGGCAGGTGGAGCCTAGGAGGCCTTTCCATTGCCAACAACAGCTGCCCTTTTTACACAGTCTCTCCCTTTTTTCTTTTTTTTCATGTGTGTGTACACTGAAGATTTGCTTCACTGCAAATGCTTCCAGGAAAGTAACACTTCTGTCTACAATCCAAGTGACTTGTATACGAGTTGGCCATCGGCATTTCAAGCCTGATTACAGTTTTAATCAGATTCATATGAGCACCCAGCCAGCCAGTTCAGTGGGCTATCTGAGGCCTCATTATGGGGACATCTTTCTAGCCACATCAGTCAGTCAAACAGAAGCAGGATGCCAATGCTGGATGGAGATCTTCCACCTGAGCTTGGATTGTTCAGAATCAAAACTGAGATGAAATTTATAAGCATAAAATGCACTCATTCACTGTGTTTGTCTTTTCATTATAACAAAAATAAATTAACTTTCATGTTTCCTATTCATGTCATTCATACATGATGCATAATTTGGCCAAAGAGAACTAGGTCTGACGCTAAAGTTGTGTGAAAAATAGCTATTCTTTTTGGACTCCTCTATGTGAGTAAATAGAAGCAAGTGATCTGTTAATTCACTTCCTGAACCTATTTGTTATGTTTTCACGACGAGGACGTATGCAAGTTCAGTGATTAAGAAAAGGAAAAACTTACCAGTGTTGTATACTGCCATTAATTCACTCAAATCATGATTCATCTTGTCAGAGGACTTCATGAGGACATCTGGCTTTGAAATGGCTTTTTTTTCTCAATTTTTATTTACTTCCTGTGTTTTTCTTCCCTGTCAACAGATATGTGCTTTGAATCTATTTGGATTATAAATGTCCAGTGAGCTAAGACCTGAAATAGAAAGTTGATGCTACAAGATACAACCAAAATGAATCTCACCAAAAGCAAACATGACACATGTCTAGTCCCAAAGTGAGATATAAAATTGTACTTTTTAATCACTGTCACAATTAAAACACAGCCTTGCTTCCTCACACCTTTCCTACCTAACTTCAGAGAGATCCACCTCTACCTTTAATGTTTTCAACACTAAGGGCCCTCAGCTGCACCGATGGTTACTCAGGTTCTTCTAGCATTCACAGGGAGCAGATGGCTCAGTCATGAAGGCTCAGTCATGAAGTTGCATCTTGCTGGTACTATTTATTGAGCTGAACAGTTAGATGCACCTTGGTTTCTGGGCTGGTATTCTCAACAACACTTCTGCGTTGCTAGATGCACTCATACTGCTAGGAGGTCACTTTTGTCTGTGCTTAGAGTTCACACGAGAGCCTGTAATCTCTATGGTGAGGTACACTGCTTTGTATACTGCCCAGCAGCACATCCAGGATTTTAGGCTGCTACAGTGATCCAAAAGGTAATAGTGTGTACATGCATGAATGTACTATGAGTGAGGAAGTTTGAAGTACCTAAACACTCCTAAAGTTACCTTATGCATTTGCTACTAGAATGAATCAGATTTGCATGAAAAATGGGACCTTTAAAGTACTGATTAGTGCAGTGGCAGACAAATCATACCAAATAGCACAATACTTTCCATTATACACTAATCACCACATTTAAAATTGTTATCATCAGATTATGTGGATGCATGATTCACAGCCCACTCCCTGTCTCCAAAGAATCGGTTTTTAAGCAGGCTGCCACGCGCCTACTGCACCTGATTGTTTCATCGGCACATTCCAGCTAACAAAGGCGGACGAGCCAGGGCAGAGCCTAGGACACTGATACACTTGTTCTATCCCCACAGGTGTAGCAGCCTTCTGTTTTGAAAGCTTCTGGGTGTAGGCGTTAGGGCTGCATTCTTTCTTTAATTTGTACTCGCTTCTTTCGGAGTCAGATGGAACGGCAGCCAAGTGAGGAGTGCACAGAAGGAGCAAAAACCTGCGTTCAAAAAGTCCTGCTAGGACATGGACCGTTACAGCAGACCCTGAGCCCTAGTTCTCAGTCGGAGGAAGAAGAAAGGGAAAAGAAGGGAATGATACCAGGAGTTTTAACATTAAAAGCTCCTTCCTATCCTCATGCATTTTCCGCCAATGCTGTTGGCAGAAAATGTATCAGTATAACATACAACAACAGGCTATAGATATATGTGACTACCTATTTTATGTATAATTATTGATACAAGCCATTATTTACACGGTAGGATGGGCCTACATTCCATATATTTTATGTATACTTATTAGAACCAGCCATTCTTTATATGGGATTACAGATGTACAAACTGGTTTATTGTCAGATTATGTGGAGGACAAGCAGAGGGGAGACCACATTTCCTTCCCATTTTATACCATCTCAGATCAGAATGGACCATTGTACCCATTCGATCTCACTTCTTGCACTCTCGCACACTGATTTCCTCAGCTGCAGCAATTATAACTCTGAAGTCCCAGTCCTCAAAAGCCGACAGTCTTCTAGCTTAATATTTGGACACAGTGTTGAATTGTCAGCACTAAAAACTGGAGCCATTTACATAGTTGGACATCATCTGTGTCAGAAGTAACATGTCACCTTCTGAAGGGAGGGAACAGGTCACTGTACACCCCACACAGTCAATACCACCTCTACAATGGTGTCTCACAAGATTTCTTGAAATGAACCTTGTGACAACGACCTGCTCTCCAGGATTCTTAGGGAGTTTTACCAGTTTCTTGTAGATTAAGTTACTCTGTCCGAAATGCATTGGAGAGCTTAGCCAGCCCATTAGGAGATTAAATTAGTTCACTAATGCTTCCAAAACTTCTGTGAGCAAACTGGGATTTGTATGAAAACTCAATTTGAACAGGAAAAATTTTTCATGAGCCATAAAAGGTGGTGTAAGATGCTCAAAGCTGATATTCATGACTCCTGCTCATAGCTCAGTGCTCTGTGTTTAATTCCCCGCAGATGGAGCTAAGAAATTATGCTCACATTTATTAGTGAAAATATTCAGGAAGAAGGATTTCTTGCAACTCCACCTGTTTTTAAAGCTAGCTTTGGATAAACACAGAATTCTGCAAGTTGAGAAAATAGCTTACAAATGTCTTCTTTCTTTTTCCTTTCCCTTTTTCTTTTACTGCCAACCCAGAGTTCTGTTATCTTATACTTATTTTGATAAGCTACCTTCAGCTTTTCTGTCTGCACATGCAAGGAAACAAATCCAGCCCCACTTCCAATGCAAGTTTAGACAACATGGTTAAATTAACAGCTTGAACATTAGAAAAGAGATTAGGATAATTAATGCCAAGATGATAGAACTAGGAATGTTTTGTACTGTAGGTAGGGCCACTATTTGGGAGGCCAAAAAAGGAGTTTACCACCAGCTTGCAACAGGTTCTAACAGTGGAGCTTGAAAACTGGAATCACATTCCCCTGAAATGCTAAAGTCACGCTTTCAAAAACATGTGCCACAAGCTGGTCCTCCACACTCCAGTGGAAGCACCTGAAACATGCCTTTTTTTCCTCATTTTAACAAGAGGTGTTATTAGATGCCCACGCTACTCTAGAAAAGTAAATATTTCTTTGGATTATTTTGTGTGCTTCAGCTCAGACCTGACCAAAGAAACACAGATTTGACACCTTAAAGAACAGAGTAGGTGCTATCTGTCAAAAGCCCAGAAATTAATTCAGGGTCTTTTTGGAATTAAAGAAACATTTTATTTCCTTGCTCGAGGGCCTGCTCAGTGCCCTCCCTAGAGACATTGAGATCATGAAATAATTAAGAGCACATTTCTTGACCTGGAATTATTATTCACTGTCAAACTGCCAGGTTCTTTGCACAAAATGCAGTACATAAAATTATACTGGGATTTAATGGCACTGATTATACAGACCCAGTCAGATTTCAGGAAGAAGGTTTCAAAACCAAGGAGAAAGGGAGATGCTTGTTTCATGTCTGAACCATTTACAATGTGCTAACCCCAGAGAAATAAGATGGACAAGAATTTTAATATTTTAAGAGGTATTTCTGCAAGGAACAAATATAAGCTTTGCAAAGTTTCAGAGTTCTTCAGCCTTAGCAGAGCATGTAGATGTAAAGGCTACTTCCTAAAAACAAATGAAATCACCATTCCCAGTCTCATTATGGTGCTTTATTTGTACAGAGGTACACAGATGCTTAACCAGAAGTTCTTCAAAGGGTGCTGCGTTGTCCAGAATTCTCCATAAGAAGTCAAATTTCTCCAGAGAGATACTCTAACTCTCCCCAAAAGAAACGAAAAGATGAGAATATTTTTCATTAAAATAGAGTTTGATTGTCTTGTGCTTTAAGGTGAAATTTGCTGTTACTATGGCCGCAGCTTTCTTTGACAGATGCACGAAAAAATGCATTTTAGAGAGAAGCATATGAGACAGAGAAGCTGGAATGCTGAAAGTTAGATCCATGGTTAAATCACTAAGCAGAAATGGCCTGATTTTGAGAAATGTTGAGAACTCAAGATCCTGTTGGTTCCAATTCACATCCCTGGAAATTTGATAGGCTAAAAACTTTTGAATTTACATTTCTATAACTTGCCTTGGCAGTAGAATGCAGCTTATCAAAACCTTCCCTTCTGTTGTAATGCCCAACCTGAGACGACTCAGTTCAGAGAACTCATGTTCAGAGGGTGTCAACTCAACGCTCCCCCAGACTCCAGCTTTCTGGAAGTCCAGAGTTAGAGCTGCTCATCCTAAACTGGGATATCCAGAAGCATTCCTTTCTTTTGAAAACCCAGAATCTCAGTTGCCTAGTGTCTGCACCCAAGTGTGAACCTAGAGTAGAAAATAAGCCAGTGACTGGAGAAGCTGCTCCCTGAATCACCAGAGCTGAGGCCACCAGAAACACATTTAGAATTGTTCTCCCACCTCTTCTCAGGAGAAGGTGCTGGAAAATCACTTCATCAGGGCCATTGCACCCCAAAGCAACATTAACTTCTTTTGATCTGCAAACTGCTCTGTCCTCAGCAATTTGTGGCTTTTTGTGTACCCTTACACCTCCAGGTTGAATCCATCAAAAAAAATATTCCTCCCCCAAAACACACATCCTTTTGTTTATTTTTACCTACCCTCCTGCTTGTAGAGCTGTACACTGCTCTATTATGTGGTTTCTGTGTTTTCCAAGCAGATTTTCCTCATGTAAGGGATCTCTCAAGTGAAGGCTATTTGAATGAATGAGGATGATATATATAACCCACCCACTCTAAGCCCCCTATCTGTCTTCTGAGACCCGGCCTTTACCAAGAGCTAAGAGCTTGTCTTTGGACTGCAGAAGTCTAGAGGAATTCCTTTATTAACATGAGTAGCTGTACATGTTATTTTTCAAATTAATAATTTAGACATACAGGCAAATAAAGCCCAGTTATCTTAGAAAAATAGACTGATATTTCACTGGAGAGTAGATAATGATTTCTGTACCAAACTTACTCATATCAGTGTTGTAAAGCATATGTAGGATCAGGCTGTTGCTGATAGAAACATTGACATGGAAAGGTTTTGCGTATTGATACAGTGAACAGCTACAAGCAGGATCAGGCCAAGTGATGCTTGTAGGTGAGGGCTGGGAGATGGAGGGGCTCTTTTTATACCGAAGGCATTGCTGAATATCAAATGGCAGGTATCAGAGTGACAGCTTCTGTTTCCATAGCCTATTGAAAAGTTAACGAAGTAAAGAAGATATAACCATTCAGGTAAAGCAGGATACGAAGCAGGCCAGGGCTTGCACTAAAAATGCATAAAGTTATTTCACTAAAAGACAGAGGCACTTGCCCATGGCAGGTGCAAAACTTAGGCAGTGCTCTGATTGCCTCAAGAAAGGAAAAAACCTGCAGAAAATGTTGGGGCATGTTCTAAGCCTCCTCAACAGCCATTCTTTTTTTTTTCTTTCTTTCTTTTTTTTTTTTTTTTTTTCTCCTTGTTGAATACTTTAGGTCGTATCTTTATTGTCTGCCAGCAAAGGCTGTGGTTTTCAAAGCTCCAAGCAATGGGGAGGGAGAGCACACACAGAAATCTTGAGTGGTTTAGAGAAGTCTCTGAATCAGGAGATTTCTTTTCATGACGAAGATGATATGGCAGAGCTTTAAAGTATGTGTCTGCTGTAAACCAGAGAAAGGACAATATTTGAGGCTGACTCATGTCTGTCTGACTCTGCTCATGGGTTGAAGGAAAAACGTCAACCTCACCTCAGCTGCCACTTGAAAAATCTGGGTGTTTGGTATCCTTGGCTTCCCCTTGCTGTTAGGTGTTCAGGTCCTTCTGCTTTTGAGACACACTTTCCCCTGTTGCTCTCTTTATGTACTTGTATTGCCATCCCGCAGCATGCCCTAGTTTGCACCAGCTTCCCTGGCCTCCTCATCTTCTGGGGGGGGTAAGTAAACTCCCTTGCTCAGGGAAGCCAGAACATGCAGTGAGCCAGAGTTCAGTCTCTACCTATAGTACAGATGTGACCTGAGAGCCACTACAGTCCACATGAAGTGAGTCAGGCTCCCATAGCTGACCCTTCCCAACAGCTCAGTTCCACACAGCTCCATGGAGCCTTAAAGACATCCAAGCAGGACCCTTTCTCCCCCTTGGCTTCCCAAAGAAAAGGCCCAAAGTTTGGACCCAAGTGACCCCAGGTGACATGCTGTTCACTTACTCCCTGGTGAAGCCCAGCTCCCACATGCACTTGGAAAAGACCAGGAGATCATTTTTTGTTCAGATCAGTGCTTATAAAGCAAGGGTAAAATGACACAGTGGAAGCAGTGGAAGCTCTTGCAAAGCAAAATCTTCAGGATTCATTGAGTGAAGAACCTCTAAAAGCTGTCAGAAAACTCAGAAACAGACAAAGGAACTCTTTTGATATTGAACTAATTGAGAGATGCCAATTTGTTTGGCCAAACCCATCACTGTGATAGCACATTGATACCTGTTTTGCTAGCTGCCTTCTTTTGAAATGGCTAGAGACTCCCACTGAAAGCAAGTGGTGGGAATTGAGTTTAAAGGAAATTACTAATTTGGATTGGAAATTGAAGGTACCTATAAACAAGTTCAACTTCTCACTATCACTGGGGGGGGAAAAAAAATGGAAGCAGCCAAATTTATGTTATACCTTATTGCTCAAGCTCGGCAGTACCTGGAAGACTCAAGAAGCAGGCACTGACCTGCATGCATTTTTCCAGTCCCAGCCCTTGATGATATGAGTAAGAGACAGGAAAACAGAGGAAGCTTTGAAAAACACAGGCTGAAAGGACAGAAGTGCTCGGGTGAGTCATTTTCAGCAGCAGCTGCTGTGCACCGAGGGCTGTACGATCTAGCAAACTTCCTTGCGAAGCAGATGGCAGAGGCAGCTCAGCCAGGAAGAAAATTCCCTCCTGGATGTAGTTTTGCTTGTTTGTTTGTTTGTTTGTGATAGATCCCCACGCACACAAACACACACCTGTCTCACTCCCTTCCTCCCTCAGGAGCAGATCTGTGCAGGAGGGCCCTTCAGTCATGCAGCAACTCCTGTCCCAGCAGCTCCTCGCCCTCTCTGGCAGCCACTGTAGAAAATGGATCACAGAGGACTTCCCCAGAGAGAAGAATTTGGGTGCCTGCAGGTAGACAGTGAGCAGGGGAGAGGCATGGTTATTGCAGTGGTTTCCTGTTAGCTTGCTGCTCACCAGCCTTCCAGGCACACTCCTTTCCTCTCAAAGCAGGCCACAGCACACTTGATCTTTCCACGTCAAATCCAAACACTTCTTGACTTCTCCCTCCCTGCCATCCTTTTCCCCTCGTTTCCCACTGTGAGTTCCTCTGCACTCCAGGTGTGTGTTTGGAAATAATTCAGCCTTCAGACACTCCCTCTGTGAGCCAGATAAGCCATAGGGCCAAGGAAGAAGGAGATCAAAAACACCACTTTCCTTTTGGGGAAGCTCTACAGCCTGCAAGCTTGTAGCTACCAGCCATCTAGAAAGCATTTGTGGTGACTACTTGGACTTGGGCTGTCTGTTAGAAGCCAAGAAGAGAGCTTCAGCAAGTGCAAGGAGAAACCTTTGGATGGAAAGAGCTCAGGCAAATAAAATGAGAATAAAGGTATACAGCCTACAGTCATGTCTATTAGAGGTAACGGAGTTGCTCTTTTGCTGTAGGTCTGCTCCATGCAAGACTCAGTGTTCTTAAAAGCACGTAGATATATCTTTCTGTCTATGTGGGGTTTCAAACTCTGACACTTTCGGATTCAAATTCAGATACAGTCACAAATCCAGGGGAATACAACTTTATTTGGCCGACCCTATTGGGATAAACATTCCAAACAAGAAAATGGCTAAAATATTTTGTTCATGGCTATCCCCACAAAATCTGATCAGCAGTGTGGAAAAAGCAATAATAAACTACCAAAAAAGATGCACAATAAATAAAAACATGGAAGAAAACTAGTGGGAATGGCAGAATAACTTAGAAATTATGGAAATAGGCTGAGAATAGGACATCAGTGAAAACTTTGTTGGCAAATGAGAGACAAATGTGTCTGTAACTCCAGAGGTCTCCTATCACCTTCGTACAGAACTCTTTACAGAGTTTATGCTATAAGCGTAAATAAGATGATACATCAGTGAGGCCTGCTTCAAGTAAGGAAGATGTGAACCCTCACTGATAGCAGGGGATTTTTCCAGCACAAAGGAGGATATCTTGGCAAAGAAGACATGAGAAAACACTGGATTCAGAGTTACAATGTGTTCCAAGATCTTCTCAGAGCAGGATCTCTGTCCAGATTCCCAGCCTGCCTGTCCATTGCTCAGTCACTGGGGCCAAGGATTATTTTATTTCAATAAACTCATTCCTTTTCCAGGGAATAGGAAAGTCATCCAACATGGATAAATTGGCTGATATATGAAAGGAGCAGCTCCAGAGAAAATAATTTTAATTACACTCTAAGAGAGGCAGCGCAAGCAAACAGTAGAAAGTAAAAAAATTAAGGGAAGAGGAAAAGCTGATTCCAAAAGAATAAACCCAAAAAAGGAGCGTGTACCTGATGTGTCATCAGTGTACTTTGCAATTCTCTAAGATGGAGGGATAAAGGTGTGACATGGTAACATGCTGCTGCCTTCCTTTGGGATAAAGCGCATACCACATGTTTGGAATCTCCCATCCTCTAGCAAAGAACTGATACTTGCAGAGACCACACATTCCACCTGACTATATGTAAAACAGAGTATCTGATTGCATTTTTTAGGAGAAATCGTGATTCTAGAACTGTCTTTTTTGTTTGTTTTAAGGCAGCAGCTGCTTGTGCCTATTATATGGTGAGAATGAAATTCCAGAGGAAAACAAAACCAAAGGAGAAAAGAATTCCCCTTTTTAAGTTATAGATAGCCATCAGATCACCCAGATCCTGGGCCAGTAGGAAGTGGCAGATATTCTGAGCTGTATTTGTATTTAAAAGAAAAACCAGACTTTGTCAAGGTATTGTTCAAAAGCAACCAGAGAAGACTGAATTTTTCAATGAAGAGTTGCTCTGAAAAGCTTTTTACTACTGAATGGGGCAGGTTACTCCTGAAATTTCCTTTGCTTAGTGCTCAAATCTAAGGAAAGAATTTTGCAAGAAGCCTTCTCCACCCTACTAAGTGAGCAAGCTCAGCACTGTTCTGGCCTTGAAGCCACACTTTAAATAAAGTCCCGAATCAAACTTGCATCTGAAGAGCGCTCCCCTGATTTGGTAATCTCTGCTATGTTACAGGGGTGAAATGCCACCAAATGGACTAAAAAAAAAAATAAAATAATTAAAAATTGTTTTGTAATTATCTTGGCAGCACATTTACTGCAATTACAAGGAAATTGCATTTAACCACGTTTTATGGGTTTAATTTTCTGTTCAAATAATGCAATTGTTTTGCAATTGTTAATTCTTAACTTTAGTTCCAATATCTAGTACCAAGGGAGAACAAATTTTTTGGAGAGCTTTATGGAACTGATATGTTGTGTACATAATAATGAGTTCAGGTTGTTGTAAAATGAAGGAATTCTTTATTAAATAGTCAGCTTTACTGATCTTAATTGCAAGCTGCATCTCTACACGGCACCTGTACATTCTGATGTGTTGTCATAACCCTCAGAGCTATGTAAACAAGCAAGTCCTGTCGTGTTGCTGGCTGACTCCAGCAATCACACAGACAGACAAAGTGATCTCCAAGGAGTCAGGTATACATACGTACATTAAAAAAGAGGGAAAAAAAAGAAAAAGTAAAGAAAGAAGGAGCACTAGTTAAGCAATAGGAGAATTTTAAGAAAATATATGTTTAATGGGGAAGAAGGTGAATCACTTCAAAACTCAAAGAAAACGATGAGCACATCTGAACAGCTAAATTCCTGACTACAAACCCAGTTTTCACAGGTGCTGGGGGATTCTGGTTTCCACAGAAGTAAAACCAGCACCACTGGGAAAAAGCCCACTTCAGTGTCTACACTTTTTTTAACCTGGTTTAAAAATGGGATCTCCTACTTTCTTGAGGCCAATTTTGAAACATGCAGCTATCAGTAACAGTTCCTCTGGTTCATCCACAGGTTTTTTAAAGGAAGATTTATAAGTCAATGCAGCACTGGTAGGAGTATGAGTGGCCAGACTCTTTAGCTGGCATAAATCAGCATCGTTCCACCAAGGTTGTGCAACGTTGATTTATACCAGCTATGAAATTAGCCCACAGTGCTCTGCCATGAAAAAAACATAACTCCTGGCAGCAAAGAGGTGAATACCTTCAAGCTAGCCTGATATTTATCTGTCTGGAACAGACAGATTTTGATCATGGTCACATTCCCCTTCCATTTATCCACCTTTTATCCACCTAGTGCTCCTTGGCTCCAGAGGTGAAAATTTTAGGAGACTACTATTAGACTAAATTGCTTACACAGTGGGACCAGTGTGAAGCTAAAGTTAAGTACCTTACAAAATCTTGACAAAGTCTACTCATTCTCAAGTTATGACATGCGCTGGACTGTTTCTTATGGAATGTGATGCACCCAGAGGAAAAGTGGACTTCCAGGGAAAAGGTGGACTTTCAGGAAAAGAGACTGAGGCTGATGGTGTGTCTGTAAGAGGATGACTGGAAAAAAAAAACAAACCAAGAATTTTTGCTTGGGGTTCTCTGACAGAGTTTCAGTTAGACTGTTCATGCTCTTGTCCTTCGACCATTCACATCTGAGAAGCTGGTAATACCTCCCTGTGATGTTCCCTGAACCCCTTGTGATACAGGCTTTGAGCTTCAGAGATCAAAACTTTGGGAAACAAATATCCTGTATTTTGCAATTCCTTTATCTCCAGCACTTAATCCAGAAGCACCTCTAAATCAGAATTAAAATATTGAGGCACGCATCAAAGTTCTGACTCCTCTGGCTCTAATGTATGCATTGCAGTGCAGGCTTTCATTTGATAAAACCATCTTCAGCAACAAGGAACAACTTGAATGTAAGTTCAAACTTTGATTTGAAATAACCAAAGATTAAAACCAACTATTCTATGATTCTATGATTTGCCAGCCAGCAGTCTTTTGAAACAGCCACAGTGTTCTCAGACACTTTGAGAGTCCTGGCAGATAAACCCTTTCAAGCAGCGATTATTCAAGCCTTGCCAGCAATATCTGTCTGCAGCACACTTTCCTTTGCTGCATCATGTGATCAGAGAGGGGATTCCGTAAGTTGTTTTCTTATTGATTGAAATCAGAAATGAAGCCTTCACCACTCTTTTATCAGAGTTTCCCAGTACCTTTTTCCCAGGGTCAAACTATTTAGCACATGCACAAAAAACAAACATGCTGCTTTTCTTTTCAGAGTTTTGCCTTTTTGCAGCTTTTGCTTTGTTTTAACCCAAAAGGCAAAGCAAAATACAAACCAACAGTTTCTGAATGGGGACGCAGACGATGAAGGGTGGCTTCAGTCACATTTCCAAGCCCGTGTCCCCCCTGCAAGCCCTCTCCAAGCAATGCTGCACAGCTGCACACACCTGGAAGGTGGTGTGCAGCTCAGTGAGGTGTACATGTTAATGTGAGTGCCCTCCTGTGGTACTGTACTGGCAGTTGAGGCTGAGAATAGAAAAGCCACTTGTTACCCTGCAATAACCTGTTCCTGCAGAGAGCATCAGGTTTCAGGGCAGGTTAGCTTCCTTGCACTGTACGAGCAAAACAATTAGAATAAGCTGCTGAGAATCACCCTTGGTAAAGCCAATCTGGAAATGCTCCTAGGAGCATGGGAACGAAACGATGAAGCTCTTCACAGTGTTGAAGCTGTATTGAATAATGTCATTAAGGGCTGGGTTCAGCCGCAGTTGTGAGTTATTATGGTTTGTTTATTGTTAGCATTTCCTGGTCAGGCTTTTGAGGCAGAAGAGCTTAGTGTGTGAATGGCAGCACCTGAGTGAAAGTCACCACTGCCATTCACTTCTGAGTTCAGCAAAGATGTGCTCTTCAACACTGTATGACAGGAAAAGGGGGCCCACATGTGAAAACAGCTTTTAAACAAGGGGGATATCTAAATTCTTCCGTCAACTGTGATACCCTGAATTAAGCTTGGATAATTTTGTAACTGTTTCTCTAACTAAACATAATGGCAGCAGAAGCAAGCTGGGGTGAAGCAGCGGAGAACTGGACCATGTGCTTGTATACCACTTCCCTTTTCCTGGTATGATGGGGAACCACTAGATGGTCTTCCCTAGTAGACAACTGCCTAATTTAGCCCATGGGCAAAACATCACCAGAGTCCTTATCCTGAGGCTGACAGGAACAGGAAGGGAGGAAATCTGAACCCTTGCAAGGCCTAGGTGTGACCTTTTGTCTTTATTTCTGCAACCTGCTTTGGAAATCAAGGTACTCAGTTCTCCTTCTGTCAGAAAAGCAAAATTGTTCGAGTCTGGATCAATGCTTTCCCCTCCTGATCTTTCCACCCACTTCTGTTAAGTGGCTCTAGGTTCTGGTTCACACCTTGGGAAGCTGCAGAAAAATACTTCTGTTCCCTTTCCTGGGACCTCCTGTTGATGATATTTTTAATGTCATTTGTTCAACTGCTGACCTTTTCTTTGCCACCAACAGTCCTTTAATCCATGTCTCCAGCCTGGAATTCCAATAATAGGCTGGACGTTTTTAGTTAACCATGTAATAACTGTTTTCTCTTCTTTGATAATAATTTGAGTTTGGGTTTTGTTGTTTTGTTGATTTTTTTTTTAATGTGTAGTACAATGCAATAAAGAATAGGGATTTTTTAGCCTATACTTTTAAGCAATTTAATTTTACTTTTTAATCTCAATTGTTTTCTGAGAAGCAGGGTTGAGACCTTGAGCTTTCACTATTCTTAATGGCAATCTGTGTGAAAACCACCCCGCCTTTTTCATATCTTCCTTTGGATATTGTGTCAAACTTTCAGAACCCAGATTTGAAAATGTTGCCCATACCTATTCACTCATCCTTGTAATTAGATAACAGTGATGGGAGGAGTTCATCTTTCTTTTACATGATTCAAGTAAGGGCATGTCCACTACCTTTCTCAAGAAATTACTCAGCCTAATAGTCTTGCTTTTCAAATGTTTTTCTTGACAATCAGATGACTTAAAAAACTTGCTCTCTTTTCAATTCAAGAGATATTTCATTCTCTCTTCTTAGCCTTTGTGAGAAACATCTCAGCATTTGAAGGAAATATTAGACCAATAAGTCTGGATTATGAACTTCACAGAACAGATTTCCTAACATTGCCTTCCCAAAGTACCTCAAGTATGATTCGTAAACATTGCTTTAAAACTATTGTCTATTGTGTCAGATCTTGCTCTACCCCCTTCTTAGTACTTTGTCTTTTCATTAGGCCTATGAAAGGGAGAGGCAGTCATTGGGTATTTTAGTGCATATATTAGGATATGAAGAACTTCCCAAGCCCTGACTGCAACTAGTTCCTTACTGGCTTCATTGCTAGGAAGCTCCCACATGGTAAGCAATGTATTTTCAGTCACTACCAGACTAACATCGCTGAACAAGTGACCTAGAATGGTATCTCATCATCAATCCACTGAGCCATCCTGTCCCCAAAAATACAGTTTCATTTAACAAAATTACATTTGATGAGTAGTTAATCCAGTTTATGCTTTAATCCCTTTTGGCATTTCAAAGGAAAAAAAAAATCAAAGGAGCTAAATATTGAGAAGTTAAAATTCATAACTGAGTACAGATATTCTCCTGGTAAAGTTTTCAAGAAAGATAAATTTTGGGAAGGATGAAAAAAGGAAAGGAAAAGGAAAGGAAGGGGAAAAGGCAGTAGGAGAGGAGAGGAGCAGAGAGGAGAGGAGAGAGATCTCTGGGCTACCACTGTACCAAGTCTACTTCATATTGTCATCTATCATGAAGATAAGAAGCACCTTGTTCTGGGCCTCCAGAAGAGAGGTCATGTTTTCCATTCCTGAACCTCATCCAGCTGTTTTTCATTTCCGCATTGAAAGTGCCCATGATGTTTTGTCTGCCTCTATGCTACCTGCGTATCTGTGAGCGAATCTGTCCTCCCCTTTATCAGAGAAGGTTCAAAATATTCCTGAGCAACACTGACTTTATAGAATTGCAAAAGGGAACCATTAAATGCCAGCCACCATCACTTCCTTCATATCCTGGAGGAGAGTGTTGTCATAGTATCTTATAAATAGTCCTAGTATTAGCCCTCTGGGCACTGTACTTGCTGCTGGCCACCAAGCTGACCTCACAACATCAATTACCATCCTACAGCCTACCAATCCTGCTATTTTTCAACTCATCTAATAATCCACCTATTCTATATTTCCTCAAACAAAATTGCAAATGCTGTGTGAGATGATTTCAAGCCATTCAAGATATAAGCCATTCAAGATAAAGGCCTTTTAAGGTATACTGCATACACTACTCTTCCTTTACCCAGTCATTTCACCATAGATGGCAATCAGGTTAGTGAAGCATGATGCCCTTGGTATTTCTGTCTACTGCTCCTGATCACATTCTTGTCCTTCATGCGTTTGAAAACAGTCTAGGATGATGTACTCCATGATTTTTCCAGACACTGAGGTAAAGCTGACCAGTAGTTCCCCAGGTTATCTTCTTGCCTTTGTAGAGATGAACTTAATCTTTTTCCAGCTATCAGGAACCTTCCTCAGCCATCATGACTTTTCACTGAGAACAGACAGCAATCTTGCAATGATGTCTGCACTCTCAACACCTTCAGGCACATTCCACCCACTTCTCAGTAGCATTTTGCTCCCCTGCTGTTGACTGCCCCAAACACACCAATTTATACCAGTATGGACAGAGGTCTGGAAAAGGACTCTGCCTTTGAAGGATAAGGCAACAAATGTGTTGATTACTTCAGCATTTCTCATGTCTGGGAGCCAAAACTATTGTTTAAATGGTGTGGTGGTGCCACTAAACATACACATCAACCCTTACGTGGTATCTTGGTGCTTGTAAGTTTGGAGATTAAAATAACCACAGAGATGGCCTTTTAGACGTGGATACTGCTTACAATGCAACAGCCAGTGGCTATCATTTGCAAAATTCCCAAATTAAGGCAAAAAAATTAGGTGCCACTTCTCTTGCTGAATATCAGTAGATATTGCCATTTTCAGACACGAATGTAGGTCCTTAATTTAGAAGATTAGCTTCCTGTGCAAAGGAAAGAAAGGCTTCAAGGGACAATTCAGAGTACCTAAAACGTCTCTACTCTGGAAAAGCTAGGAGTTGAGATGGAAAGCAAGCAGGGGTGGGAAGGGGTGACTATCTCCTTAGATGTTCTTCATATTTCTTTGAAAAGCCTAATACAGTATTTGTACCAAATATGCAGTGTTCCTATTTCACTCGTCTCAAATGTCATACTCTCTCACTTATGAAGCTAAATTTCTCTTAGAAAGTATTCACAGTCTGTTGCTCCACAACTGTATCTTTTTTCCACATGAGAGAAAATAGAAGCACATACTTAATGTGCTAGTGCCTAGATAATTTTTTTTAAGGAGGGCTAAGTAAAAGAATGATAGATAAAAGCTGGATTTTCCCAGCATATAAAAGTAAAGAAAAAAATACTTATTTGTCATTTTTTGGAAAGGAGAACATGACAAACATGTTTGATGTGGAAAAAAAGCTTGTTTGTAGATGTTAGAGAAAACATTCAAGGACAGTTCGCTCATATGAGAAATGACCCCTGTATTACTGCCAAGGTCAAGGAGACCTAGAGTGACCTGCCACAAAACTGTAATTCTGTCTGCTTTTGGGTCAGTTTATCCCTTTTCTCCATTTCCTTTTAGCTCTTTGGAGATGACTCGCACTCCCCCACTTCCAGTGCACTTGGCACTTTAACCAAGATGCGTGAAAACCTCTCGGAAGGATAACATAGGCCTTATGAGGTAATTTTTCCCAGTCATTCTTTGGAGGGAGGTATGAAGTGATGATATTATATTGCCTATACAGCAGGTGACAGATGCCATCTTTTTTTCCACTAGTCCTCTCTCCAGCTCTTCTACTAAGTTTCACTAAATTCTTAGTACTTTAGCTGTTCATGCAATCATAATTAGTTGCATCCTGCCATAATTTTTATTTGCTGCTAGCCTCTTAAGAAAATCTGTTCCCCATCTCATGGCTCTCAGATCTTACAGCTGTATAAAATACTACTGTTGAGAACATTAGGCATTATACAATCTTTATGGTTAGTGTTCTTGTGATAGCACTTATATTGCAGCGCAGTTCTGTTCTTTCCCCTCTCTTTAACTCAAGCAAATTTGAAGCTGCTTCTTGAAAATTTCACAGGCCACATAAAACTATCAGTGACATCAACTGGAACCAGTCAAGTACGTCAGAGGGATTAAAAGCTGATAAGAGAGGTAAGGAGTAGGACTGCTTTTTCATTTGTACATTAATCTCACATTCCTCATCATTCACCTTTTTAGAATTCTTGGTTATAGTCAAATGACCTTAATCATATGGTAGTCTTTGTTATCTATGAAATAAAATACAAATAAGACTTTGTAACAAAGGGTAAAGACAGCACCAAAGGTAATAATTACAATGCAAAGACAACCCTCTTAACCATACCAACTAAACCCCAAAGACAGAGTCACTGCAATTTTATTTATTTTGTGGACTGTAGGAATTTGTAGGCTAAAATCACTAGAACGTACCATGTAGAGAGTGAAAGGACAAGACCATATCCTTTCTTTGTCCATAAGAACTATGAATGAAAAATTTAAGGTGGTAATCTACAATATGTTTTCATTTTCATGCAACATTTTAACCTTACTCAGCACAAAAATTGCTTCTGCTACATTTCCACTTGCCCAATTATTTACTTTTCCTAACACTGAGTACTTACCAAGTGAAAAATGTCATATGAAAGAAGTGTGCGCATGCACTAAAGTTGGACATTTATCAAGGGCTTTTGCTTCCCCTTTAGCACTGATCACTTCAGCCTAACTGTGCATCATGTGCTGGAGTCACAGCTGCATGGTCTTCCCCTGCCCTTCCAATCCAAAAGATTCCATTGCTTCAGCCTCTGTCCCTGCATAGATGCATCTGTATGTACAGGTATGGACAGTTAATGGATGTACATATATGTAAAAATCCTTACATACATTATGCACTAAGTTTGCTAGACCCTGCTTGAACAACTGGACAGAGATAGTATATAGTTAAAAGTGAACTAAGTAACAGTCATTTGGAGCTCCAGGAAAGTGTTTCATATGGAAGGGATGGCATGGAGCAAGTTTTTATGTCACTAGTATAATATTAAGGAATCTTACCTCATTTCCTTAATTAGTCTTTTCTCTCTGTGCTTATAGCCCAAAAAAGTTTACCTACTTGAGCTAAGAAAGGGTGGAGTGTTTTGGCATCCACATTAAGTTGCTTTTAATTGAGGGTTTTGGCTGTCTGTTTACATTTCTTTACTATACCTAATGTTCTGGGTGTTATATAACAACTTTGGTACAATCCTTTTTTCTTGGTCGCTATATTCAACTAAACCCAGACCACAGTGCCACTGAGACACTGAAAGTGCTACAAAATGTAAATGGACTGACACCATCCAACTGTGAATTACTGGAAACACAGACTTCCCCTTCACCAAAAATACCTTATAGAATCATAGAATCAAGGAATGGTTTGGGTTGGAAGGGACCTTAAAGCTCATCTAGTTCCAGCACCCACGCCATGGGCAGACCACCTCCCACTAGACAAGGTTGCTCAAATCCCTCGCCAACCTGGCCTCGGACACTGCCAGAGATGGGGTAGCCACAGCTTCTCTGGGCAGCCCATTCCAGAGCCTCACCACCCTCAAAGTAAAGAACTTCTTCCTTATAGCTAGCTTAAAATCTCTCCTGTTTGAATTCCTACCATAAAATCTTGTCCAAAAGCCATGCAGGGGGCAAAAATAAAGGACTTGATGCCAGCTGAAATTAAAAGATCAGAATTAAAACCAAATTTTATTAAAAATGGTTTGGTTTTTCAGTAGCTGAAGTAACACTGTTACTGTTACATGACAGATTCACTTTTTAAAAAATATTACTATCAACTCTATCATTCAAAGAAAATTCAAAATATCATTGTAACCCTTGGCAACACCAACCATTTATACGCTTTAAAGGTATCAAAAAACAAGAACTAAAATGCTTTTACATAAGCTTCAGGGCCACCTATTGAAAGTTTACATTCTTTTTAAGACTCCAGAGACAGATAACAATGTTTAAGGCTATCTGTGTCTTAGAAAGGCATCAGAAACAACTCCATAAAAGTTGATGAAGTTAGATTAGTGAAAAACCAGATTCATAGTTAATGCCTATATAAGGCAGATATGAGAAGATAGCGCTGAGTTTCGAGGCTCATGTAGACAGGAAAGCCCAGGTCTGAAGCTAGGGCCTGAGTCTGGTGTGCACAGCAACAACCATGTGCTATCACAGCAGTCTGAGATGTCCTTGTACACAGCTGGGGTGACTTTAAAGAATAAAACCTACCATAATTGCAATGCATTTTTTTAGCTCGTCCTACACCATATAAAACCTGTCTTACTGTCTTTACAACAAAGAAAACTTCAGTAGTCACCATCAAGTTTTAGAAACTTAATTTTCACTATGAGTAGTTGAGCCGCCCTTACTGAGCAAAAAGCACTATGGAGCTACCGATTATGATATGAAATGTCATAGAATCATAAAGCCATAGAATAGTTAGGGTTTGAAAGGACCTTAAGATCATCTAGGTCCAACCCTTCTGCCATGGGCAGGGACACCTCACACTAAACCATGTCACACAAGGCTCTGTCCAGCCTGGCCTTGAACACTGCCAGGGATGGAGCATTCACAACTTCCCTGGGCAACCCATTCCAGT
>WYDI02006027.1:0-16716 GCA_009867235.2 Psittacus erithacus | reverse complement strand
ACTGGAAGGCTGCTATGAGGTCTCCATGCAGCCTTCTCTTCTCCAGGCTGAACAGCCCCAACTTTCTCAGCCTGTCTCCATACAGGAGGTGCTCCAGTCTCCTGATCATCCTTGTGGCCTCCTCTGAACTTGCTCTCTCAAGCATTATCTCGAGTGAGGTCCCAAGTAGGCCTGCCTGAAGAAGCTGCCCAAGTGCTTGTTTGACCTGGCAGCTAATCCAGGTTGTTAAATGTGCAAATGTCCTGGTGGTCTCTGCAGTGAGTGATGTTATCTCAGACCAGATCTTGCCAGATGCATTCACGTAACTCAAGAGGTCACAGCCTCCATGGCCAAGGAATGACCCATTTCTACCTCATCTGATTTAAAGCATGACAGGGGAATAATGGTAGAAACTTGGTTTTGTGCTGACCAAGCTGCAGAAGATGCACAGCCACTCAAAGTCCAGTCTATCTGTTACCTACCAGGAACATTACATTTGCTCTAATATCTTGCAAATGGCTTTAATTTTAATGCCCAGCTTGATCTATAATTAGTTAACAGGTCTCTCTTGAGCCAGCTATGACAATGAGTTCTAAGTTTTAGTAGCATATTTATAGAACTGGTCACGAAGATATATGTAGTTCTTTATCGTGTTACATCCTGGAGCATGTAAGTAATTTACTGAATCCAGGGACACAGCTGAAAATATATTACTAATAACACAGTAACAATTAAAATAAATTCTAAAATTAATTAATTTACCTTTTTTTCCATTAAGAACTTTTATTAACTTTATATTATGCGCATACTACTAATAATTTTTACATAGGCTTGATTTTGATCTTTGGTGCCAGATGTGGCCTGATAAAACAGTGATTTGATGTCTTTTAGAGGCACGTGTTTTGACATGTCTTTGGAGCCATGGAAGAGAGAGGTTGCCTCTGGGAGCATATGCAGTGGACAGAGGGAATGTGTTTTTCTCCTGGGGGTGGAATCATCCTGGTTCAGGTCAGTTTGTGAAACACCGCTTTCTGCAGGGTCAGCTCCTTGCCCTCTCAAAGAGGCTTTAGCATCCTTCACACACAGACAATCTCTTTCACACTATAACGAGATTTCTAGAGGGTCGACCTCACTCACCAAGGGTGTTGTCCTGAGGGATGCGGCTCTTGGAAGCACATCACCCTGAGCTGCCGAGGGGAAAGCAGCTTATTATCAAACTGCCTCTCCCTTCCAGTAAAGCAGAAAGCCTGATTTCTTGCTTTTAATCCTTTTTCACCCTTTCCTGAAAATAAATTAGATGTTTCAGTGCCACAGGGTCTGCCAGCAAGGACTCATCCTGCCACCTGAAAGGACCCAAGCTACTTTACGCCTTTGGCTTGCCTTTTTTGCATCCCTTTCCCCTCTGTGCCAGGGCAATGTGGGCACGCTGCTGTCACTCACCTAGATGTGGCTTGCCCTGCAGAATGCATCTGTTCCCTCTATGGTACTACTTGGTGGCATCCCAAATACCTCAGCCAACTGACAGATTCCAGCTGATATACTAATTTCCTAGGAATAAATACCCTTGTCAATGGTGTAGCAGAAGGTGAGGAAGTAAACTTCTCTTGGATACCGATTTCATGGATGCCCTGAAAGATGTTGCAGTGAGGGGCAAGAAAAGAGTTTTCAGTACGCAACACAGTCAGATGCATGCTACTCAGCTTGCAACATTTATTCCTAGTGAATGCTTTTCAATGTCCTTGCCCAACAAGTGCAAACTTCTTCTCTGTTAAGCCAGCCACCTCCTCATAAAATGGTAATTCTAACTTGGAAAACAAACTTGAGTAACGCTCATAAACAGAGCCTGTGTCAGTGCGTTTTGTGAAGAACGCACAATGTGAGTCAGAGCTGGGAGAGCAGGGGGTTTGCAGGAGGGCCAAGTACAGGCATAGATGTTGAATGCTTGAAAGAGGACGTCACTGTCAGAGATTCTCCACTTTAAAGTGCAGTTATCATCTGGAAAGTGTAAGAGTGACATCCTGGTATGCCACATTTATTCCTCCTCCGCAATTTCTATTCCAAATTCACTCAGTCTTCAAGTCAATACCATGTTTTTCCCTCTGACTGCCAGCACAGCTAGCTCAGCCTGTTACCTGAGAATCAAGCTGTGCTCTTTCTGCTTATTAAAACATTGCCAACTGCAAAGCTTCTGGAATCAGACATTAACTGGCAATACTGTAGGAGAGGCAGGAGGGCTGAGCGCGACATGGCTAGCACATCCCTAGCTACAGGAGAGAGAGAGAGCAGGGAAACAAACGGTCCTTAAACTCAGCACATGTGCCTTAGGAGACCCACAGAGAACACTTACTTACGGCACCTAGGTGCCATTTTTATGCAGTTACTTTTCTGACCATCACTAGGTTTCATGATGCAGCAGCTAAATACAGAACCAAAGAGCCCCTTACTCAGGTCCCAGCAGTACCAGATTTCCAAAGGCTTCATTATAGAGGAAACAGGTGAAAAAAGAACATGCGGCCGGGATTTATTTGCTATTGACTTGCTCTGTCATCTCTAAACTGCCGCATCTCCTGCAGCATGTAAACCTGACCAAGGTGCACTTACTCCTTTTCTCACATTGTATGTGCTTAGTTGCTGAAAGTGTTTAAACTCTGTCTTCACCAAGGGATTAAGATTTCTGGGTAAAACAAGGAAATGAGAAATGATGGTAAAAGCTCCATCCCTGGCAGCGTTCAAGGCCAGGTTGGACAGAGCCTTGGGCAATATGGTCTAGGGTAAGGCGTCCCTGCCCATGGCAGGGGGGTTGGAACTGGATGATCTTAAGGTCCTTTCCAATCCAAACCATTCTGTGATTCTATGATGAGTGAACAAATGGTTTAGATCAGAATGTGCTGGATTCAGAAGAGCATTGCAAAGTGCACATGCTTATCTGGAGCTTAGCTGAAGTGTATGAGCTTCTGGTACCTGCAAGTACAAGCAGGGGCTCTCAGGAGGTCTCTCAGGCACCAGTGCTGCTTCTCTATCTGGAAACACTGCTGACTTGATCCAGCACTGCTTTGCATCCCGTTTGACCACTTATCTCCACAAAGACTAAGAGCAAAGAAGGTGCAAAATACCAGAGGATTATGAGGTTTCTGCACCTTCTTTTGTGCACAGACACAGAAACGGATGATCATGGAATCAGAATAGTTAGGGTTGGAAAGGACTTTAATATCATCCAGTTCCAACCCCTGAATGAATGATGAACCCTTCAGAGTTGCTCAGCCTGGTTCTCATCCCACCTGCTTTCCTCAAGGGCAATATGGCTACTGAAAGCAGCAGATGAGCCGCCTTAGATAACCTTCTTGGTTTAAGTCCAAAATATATAGGATTAGAGAGCCTTTTTGGGACCTCAGTTTCTCCCATTGAAGACTACACAGCTAACAGGTCCATTGCACACAGAGGATGTGGTCCCTGCTTATCGTGAGCTGTGGCCTCATGCGGACTGACTGTATCAGTCAGTTACTGGAGTGGTTGTCTTTGGGCCAAACTTGAAGAAGATTAATGGCAACCTGTGCCAGTGCTTGGTCACCCTCACAGTAAAAATGTGTGTCCTGTTGTTCAGAGGGAACCTCCTGTGTTTCTGTTTGTGCCCATTGCCTTTGGTCCTGTCAGTTAAAGGTACTGTGTGTGGTAGCCTGCAGAGAACCAAGCAGATGGAAGCTAATTCCTGTATTTCATTCTAGTGTCCAGCTGAAGTGTGTAGCACAGAAAAGTCCCTTAGAAAATCATTGCTTTGTTTCAGGGGAAGAAAGATGGGAGTCTTGGAGTTCACACTGAACCGTGCCCAGTGCTGTCAGCCTCTTGTGGATGCAGGTTCAGCACTCGACTTGTCTTTAATTCCCAAGGTGTAAAATATTGTCTTCAGTCAACTTGACAAGCATTTTTGTTCCAGAACGTAGTCTCCAAACCCACAAATCTCAGCAGCAAGTGCCACACAAATCTTTAAAACTTGGCACTGGGTAGGACTTGCTGCTTTTGAGTCTTTTCTAACCTTTGCTGAGGCGCTGTTCTTTAAATAGCTGTTACAACTACCTGATTTCCAACTCCAGTATTGCCAGTTGTTAATTAATTTTACTTAGTTATTGTTTCTTCTTGTCTGACTGGTGGAATAGCCATGTCCCAGTGATACAGCACTAAGTCCAGGTGCCCTGCTGATGTTACAACAGGCCCTAGAATCAGCCAGGGAGATGTCATGGCTGTATCACAGCAGACAGAACATTGGTGGTGGCTGTATCACAGGGCGGGTTGCTGATGTGGGTAGACCAGGACGGGTATGAAAAGGGCTGCTCCAGACCAGGCTGGCAGATGAGAAGCCAGATACCATGGGCTTAGAGGGGAAGGCAGGGAAAGGATGGGCAGGGGCTGCCTGTGATGGTGGAGGGCATCTGCTCCTTCTTTTGCTTCTCCTGTCTATTACAGCTGGATACCTGGATAAGGACATTATCAGACCATAACATATTCCTGTTCTGTCCCTCCTCCAGCACTCAGCCAGAGAGCTGTCAGCACACTACAGAATAGATAAGATAGCCCCAATCTATGCCCTGTTATGGCCTGCCAGGGATCTAGGAGCTCCCTCCAGCCATGGCAAAGCCACACATCCTTTTTCCTCAGGTAGCTGAGGCCTGGGCTACACATGACCTACGGGCACCAGCCCCAGCGTCCAGAGCACAGCAGGAAAAACACTGGTGATGGCCCACGTTGCAGTGGGGTTGGTGACATGATTGGCTTAGGATGGGTGTTTCCTGTCCATCAGGGAGACATGGAATGGGCAGCCTTGACATGAGTCTGGGAAAACCCTGGGCAGGGAAACAAGGAGTGCCTGTCTCCCTGTGGTGATGGCTGGTGACTGCTCTGTTCACTGATGGTCCTGTCTTTGACAGCTTAATCTCCAGACAGGAACATGACCAGATTATGGCACACACGTATCTTCTTCTTTCTCTGCCACTTCACTAGAGAGTGTTGTAACTTTGACCTTAACATAAGGAAACACACATAGCCCTAGCCCATACCCTGTCATGGTCCCATAGGCAGATGGAAGTTCTCCATAGTCATGGACAAAGGGAGCTCCACGCAACTCACCATCCCTGGATTATGCAGTTCAGAGTGAGAGGGACATAGGTGATGAGTTATCCTGTGGCACTCAGCAGTTCTGGTCTGTTTTGGGGCACAGCAGCTGCCTGACTGTACCAATGTGCTTGTTTGACTGATGCTGTGGTCACTTGCTCTATTCCTGGCCAGGAAGCCACTAAGCACCCACCCCATCCTCTTCCTATAATCACTGTGAGTCTGCCTGAAGATAGAAGATTAACAGGCTGGTTTTCTTCTTGCATGAATCCAGACCAAAGTTTACTTTTTCACATAAGAAAGCACTAGAGTGGAATGGGAACAAAATGTCCAGGGGACAACTGTGCCCTGCTACCAGCTTACAGTGTTTCCAAAGGCAGCAGATTCACACTTGCCACCACATTGAGCTAGATGGTGCATCTCAGTGCAGAAGAGGTCAAGAAGTATTTGTTTGCTAAATGAGTCAAGAAAGGAGAAGATGAATGAAAGAATAATTGCAGGGCTCAATAACACATCTGATAGGTCAAAAGCAATGAATACAAGAAGCATACACAGGCAAACAAGACCCTGATATCCTGCTGTGGTCCACAGCAGATTTAGCCTTCTGGGGATGACTATAAGGGCTGTGTAGAAATTTAAGTACCGCATGTACTTAGTGAGCTCTTCACAGGATGTAATACTGCAGAGGGAGGACACGAGCATCCAAGCAGCCCTTTCCAGAACCCAGCCCTGCTGCTGAAGGCTTAACAAAAAGACTCAGACAAAAGAAAAGATAGAATAGTACAGCAATAGCAAAATGCTGGCACTACCCCAGACTGCTGTTATATTTCCTTGCTGAGCAGGTGATGGAGCATGGTATTAGCACCACAGATTCATATCATATCTCCCCCCAAAGCCATGTGCCTATGCATTAAGAGAGCTAATCCAAATTTGAGCTCTGCTCCTGTGAAATAGAGTCACTGGAAGGCAGCATGCCATGCTGAGCACCACCTCTGCAGAACAGTCAATTATGCTAAGTTCGATGGTATGGTTATGCTGGTATTGAGGACTTCAGATGATTCTCCCTTTCCCAGCCCTGACACTTCAGGCACTGTATGAATTGAGAGAAATTCACTTTTAGTTCCTCAGCTTCATGTGATAAAAAGTCCAGTTTCCCTCCTAAACACCACTGGAGGATGATGACAGGGTCCATCATGCTGGAACTGCTGGGATCAGTGCTGATGTTAGACCCAGGTCTAGACTCTGAACGTTGTTGCCTGCCAAGTAGGACCAGTGAGATATGCTGGTTTTAAGTAGTATTGCTCTGCTGCAGTTGAGGCTCTGGCCTAACCCCTGTGATGAAGAGAGTTACTTGAATATCAGATGCTTTCCTTTGTGGTCTATCTGTTTAACTCTCTGTCTCATGCACTCCATATATAAAGGTACCTGTCTGCCTATGAAGGGAGTGAAAAGATTGATTTGTTAAATCAAATATTCATGACTCCCAGCGAAGGGAGAGGAAGTACCTGCAGATCATTTATTGTGGGCAAGTAGCTGAAGTTCCTCTGGAACATGGTACAACTGCAAATCTGAGACACAGAGGGTTCCTGACAAGGGATGAGTTATCTCCCACCCTCCCTGTCACACACCTGGAATTAAGATCGCTGACAGGTAACAACCCTGCCACACAATGGCTCATTTTCCATGGATTTCAGCAGTTGCCATTACAAATCTTGGGGTCAGATTATTTAGAGAAGATCCCAGAGCATCCCTATAATGGTTGTGATAAGGCATTGTGATAAGGTAGGGGATTAAAGGACCTGCAGAAAACCAGGCAACTTTGCGAAGTCAAAAGGACTGTGCTGATCCAACCCTGGCACAACAGCCAGCGTAGGAGAGCTTTAGAGGGGGATTTTCCATTTGGATTATACTAGGAAGGAAAAGGAATTGTGTGACCGAATGTTTCCAGCTGTGGCAATATCAACCCTTCAGATGTATTTAGCCAATGAACTATTAAGTACAGTGTACCTTTAGCATCACAGGAGACAATAACTTACCTTGTGTGGCAGCTAATCACTGCTCTGCCCGCTCAGTGCCTTTGAGTGGAGCTACACCCACTCATAATGAGGCCATTCGTGCTCAGTCATGTGCTCAGCCTTCTCCAAATAGACACAGTCCTACTAATCACCACCTCTTCTCTCACTTCGGTTGCCATTTGGAGTATGATTCAGTACTAAAATGGGTCTCGGCAGCATAAGAAGCCTGTCTTGTACTCCCTCTCATTTAATGTGGCAGTTCCCTACTCTAATCATTCACCTGGTGCAGAGAGTAATCCTGTCACTGCAAACACTGCTCACCGTAACTGCTGCTCTGTTACATAGGCCAGTCTGTGAGCTCTAAAACTATGATGCAAAAAGTGTGTAGATTTTCATAGGCACTGAAGTGTCTCGTGAAAACTGCCTCTGTAGGAATAGGCAGTTTTCACCTTGAATTCCTGAATTCCTAGGGGGATGGTCTGGCACATCAGCTCTTGGCTTAGCACTGGTCCTGCAGAGCCAGGGCTAACCCCATGCAAAACCTCACCTCCAGGCCTCCATGTCCCAAATCTCTGAGCTTCCATAGATGCTGCATGGCTAGTACAGGTCTGCATAATGCCTCCAGAGCAAAGCACACCAGATGTCCTCCAACAGCATTTTACTACCACTGCTTGTGCCTTATGGCTCAGGAGGGAGACAGGATGCAGGAGCTGTCACTAGAGCTTTAAGTACAATTTCTTTCTTCTCTCATATATTCAGGCAGGAATTTTCTCCCCCTCCATATCCCATGGCCCAAACCCTGTATCTTTTTGAGGGCTGAGAGGCATTTTCATCTTTCGTTTTAGGATGGACTAAAGTTCTTGTGCACAACGGACCACCCTATTTCTGATGTGTACCTGTAGCTCAGCACTGAGGATCTGTTTCTCATTGTGTCTCCTTAGATCTTGACATTGTTACCTGCTATTCCCAAAGCTTGTTGGTGAGAAAGGTAGTAATGTCCTGGATGTGCTAGTGAGAGATTTGGATTGTTTTCAGTTACTCATAGCTCTTTCTATTTAAGTGGTCTTCACTTTTCCTTGGTCATGTCTATACAGGGACAATCAGGAGAGCTGATTTAAATTAACTAAAAGCAGGAGGTTAAAGTGAATTAGCGAAATTGCATTAAACCTCCCATTCCACAATTAAAGTGGCCTTAATATGACTTAGCCTTGGAAGAGAAGTAAACCAAATCAAATCAAAGCCACTTTAGTTCTGACGGTTCCCACAAATAGCTTTAATTAATGCAGTTTAACTAATCCACTAAATATTCAGATCAACTTTTCTGAGCAGCTTTATGTAAACAAGCCCTTACGACTGCTCTGCACTGAAATGAGTTTAGCCTGGTTGGATAGTTTTCCCTCATAAGGTAAATCCATGCAAGACTTACTCTGGTGGAAGTCCCACTACAGGGGCTTGCACTTGGGTAACCGTATTGACTGGAAAAGTTGCATGAATATAAATCCAGGCTAGTTTAGCTTCTTGTAATGCCTACGAGCTCCAAGCTACTGTGTTTTCACACTATTACATACACACAGATTACCTGATCAGTTTAGGAAAGGAAAGAGAAAATGATGGTGTGCAGCCCCATTTCTCTCCTTCGGTTAGCACAGAGGTCAGCTGTGTTGGTAAGTAGCTGGTATAATTTGCATTGTGCCCTAGTGAGTCCTTATACTATATGCAAGCAGGCTGCACTCAGGCTGGGATTTCTTTTAGGTGGGATGAGACTTACATTAGCGCAAAATTCATCTGCTTCAATGGGCCCTAGAATGGCATAAATTAAGGCACGTGGTGATTTTGTCTCTTTTCCTTTCTTTAAAATTACTTTTACACACATCTTATATTTGGCTGGTGTCAGTTCTGTCTGAGGTCACAGCAAAGGACGCGCCTCACAAACAGCAAAGATCACAGATAACATTGGCCAAAGGGACAAAAAAAAAAGACTATTTCAGCCAAAACAGACATTTAGTCAATTTGAAGTATATCTCATCAGTGTGCACATCAATCTGGCCCATTAAATAGTATGTCCTTTAATTCCTTCTGCCTTTATGAGCAATTCCCTTTGTAGCTAAAATGCTTAGTGAAGGTAGTGCAGCCTCTTTTTTTAGCAGGAATAGGGATGTTTGACTTTCTCAGTTAGCTGAAAGTCCTTCAGCAGGGGGTTCCCCAAGGCACATAGCATTTCTTGGCTGGTCACCCTCATTCTCTGTGCTGCTTTACCCTGGCAGGGACAAAGTGCAGACTTTTCACCAGGGTTTCTTCATTTTTCCTCAAATTTGCCAGTCTGACAGCTTGAAACATCACCCCCTCTTTTTGGGGGGAATCATCTGTCTTTTCCAAAATGCCCAGACAAGTGTAGGGTGTGCTCCCCCTTCTCTCCTGGCCCTTCTTTCAGCATCCTGTCTAAATCTGTCTTCAAGGTGTCTTTCTTGCTGACACTATGGTACATTTATGGGTTTAGCTGAATGCCATCTACACCTGTGGGCAAGATCCATGCCTGCACAGAGTGGACTGTTTCTTCTCCCATCCAACTGAGAAAACCATCTTCATCCTCTTCATGCTGGGTGTGTCCTTGGTGTCTCTTGTCCTGAACATCATTGAGCCTTTCTATGTGTTTTTCAAAAGGATTTAATTTTGGTGGAAAACAGCCAATGAACTCAATTACATGCTGTTGCCTGCTACATAACACTTCTGTAGCCCATCAGCTCGATGCCCATCTCCACCACTCTGGGCTTTGAAGAGAAGATGTGTTCTGTCATGATCGTCAGCAGAGAATAAAGTCATGGGAAAAGCCAGCAGCAGCAGAACTGTCCCCAGGTCACCGTCGACTGACCCTGACTTCCCTCTGATCGTCACCCCATCTGATGGTCCCTGTGTGCTGCCAGCCTGCAATGCCTTGTTCCAGACCAGGGCAGGTAGTTAGCAGAGCTCTCACTTCCCATCACATTTATCAGGCTGTATCTTTGTGAAAGAGCTCCTCTGAAATAACTCAGGCAACTCGCAATGCTCCGGCACAAATAAAATATTCCCAGTGAAATGAAGTGTCAGCATCACCTCCGCTGGATCAAAAGTCGTGTCAGAGGAGATATCAAAGCATGAAAATCTGCTTGCATAAAAAAGCCAAAAGCCTGAAGCCATCCCACCACCTTCAAACGAGCCGGGAGTCTGCACACAGAGCGCTGTGTAGTGGTGATGGATCAAGAGGTAACACGGTTTCTAGCCAGCCTCTTTAGCTGTTGATGTCTTCTCCCTGAGTTGTTTTCAAACTGTGCAAAGTTTAACTTTGGAAGTTAAAAAAAAGCCCTTGGTCAGTGTTGGAAATCCTGCTGGATTCAAAGGCTCGGCTCCTGCCAGGGATAGGGCAGGGGAAGCAGGACTCATCCTGTCTCACTCAGACAGGAATGCTGTAAGGGATCTGTTTTCTGTCCAGGTTTTGCAGGTGCGGGGAGCAGCTGGCTCTGGGGATGGCTAATGGGGTACGCAGGCCTCCAGCTCAACACCATTAGCTGAGGTGCCACCCGGGCAGGAGGAGCCTTCAAGTTGCACAGTCTGATGGAGCCTGTCATTTACTCACAGGAGCATCTGCCGCACACAATGTGATTTCCAAGCCCTTAAAAAGCATGATTTTTTTCCTTTTCCCTAAGGAATTTTCAGTCTAAAAGACAAGCCGCACTTTAGGCATCTTTGAAACGATTTTCCCATGGAACCAATTTGATTCACTACATGTGACACAGCACTGAAGGCTGTTAAGTCCCCCATGGGGCTGCAGAGCTGTGTTATTTGCAGGCAGCAGCTTGGCAGTGGGTACCCATGGGGTGTTTCATGGTGAGCAGGCTGTTGTGTTCCCTGGGCTGCTCATCCCAGGGTTTAAACTGAAACAGGGAAAGTTCAGGTTAGAGATAAGGGAGAAGTTCTTTACTGTGAGGGTGGTGAGGCACTGGAACAGATTGCCCAAAGAAGTGGTAAATCCTCCATCCCTGGCAGTGTTCAAAGCCAGGTTGGACAGAGCCTTGGGTGACATGGTTTAGTGTGAGGTGTCCCTGCCTATGGCAGTGGGTTGGAACTGAATGATCTTAAGGTACTTTCCAACCCAAACCATTCCATGATTCTATGATGTCATTGGTGCAGCAGTGGCTGCATGTGAGCAGAGGGTCACAAGGGTCTGAACATCTCCAGCGCTTCCAGGCACTGCTGCTCATCAGTGGATTTGGCCTCGCTGCTTTCCTGCAGTGACGGGTGCTGCAGGTCTCTGTTACTCACACTTGTCTCTTCTGTCATTAGCTTAAAAGGGTGAGAGCTCATCCCCCTGCAGCAGCATGACAGCCACTTTGTGCAGACGTGCATCAAACTTCCTCATGGAGGCTTTGCCCTCACCAAAAGATACCCAGAGGGCTATGGATGAAGTGGGGACCAGCTTGTCACACTTCCCAATGCTTAGTGACCGGCTTGATAAAAACCCAGAGAATTCTGCTGTTTGTAGTTTTGCATTTGAGTATTTTCATTCTGTCATTTTTTCCTTGGATATTAATGCAGGAGGATAATTTGTAGGAAAACCCAGGGGATCCTGATCACATAATTACTCCAGATGTTTTGTACAGAAGTCCTTCAGCAGCTGAGGCAAAAAGCATCCTCTGCTGACCCATAATACAGAAAACATTGTGTCTTTTCTCCCTGCACTGTTTATCTGTTCCCAGTATGACTGTAAGGTAGAAGCCGTTTGCAAACACAAAAGACTAAGAGAGAGGAGATAACTAACTTGTATCGCTCATAGGGGAGACAGCTTTCCCCAGTCCTGCCCATCTGGTGTCTCCGCTAAATCTTTTTCTTCACCCCTTAAGGCATTTGAGAGAATTTCACTCCATGAAAACCCTGGTGTTTCCAGTTCTGGAACATAAGGATAGAAAAGCTAAATCCAGTGTTTCTGCAATTTGATTCCTTGGTGCTGTCGGTAGAGAGAAACAGCATTTGTCATTGATGTTGCTTGTGATTAGTGTGTTGGTGCATCGCTTCTTGGGGATGTAGGTGCCTGCATTATGGCGCCATGCACCATTTCAGTCCCTCACTATAATCCTCTGTGCCTTCACAGACCTGGCCAACTGCTTCTCTTACTCTAGCAAAAGACACGGACTAAGCTTATGTTCTACTGAAATGAGAACTCACAGTTTATCTCATAGCCTGAAGGACTCTGTTTCTTCGCACTTGCTGTTGTTCTTCGTGGCCTTACTATGCCTGACTGGCTTGGGTATCTCTCTGAGTTTATCTGTCTGTGCTGAGAGCTGCACTCTCTTTTGTATCCCTCCATGTAAACATACATTAGAGTGTGATTTCCTCTTATTACTTTCAGTTGCTCATCTGTTTATACCATGCTTGCAAAATACTGTGTCTGTAGTATCAACCTACTACTATTCCTGTGTTTCTTGATCTTTTTAAACTAGGATATTGCTTGGATGCGTCATCATTTTGCAATAGTTTTCCTTTAGAAACACAAATGAAGCTGATAGTCATAATGTTGAGTTTGACAAATCTCATGTAAAGGAATGTGGATTTTCGCATGTATGACTAATGGAAATGGTATGCCTGATAATCCCACTGCTGATACCCAGTCTCCTGCTGATACTCAGTCTCCTATAAGGCATTACTAGTTGGCAAGTGAAGCCAAATTGCTGTTGGAAAACCTAATCTCAATTTTCAGACTCTGAATTCTAAATTCTACTTAATATTATTCATGGGATCTTTTTGTGTGGCTTACAAATATACTGATTATTGCCAGTCAGTAATGAAAACCAGCCTCCCATTAGTCCATGCACACAGTTGGCTGGAGAGTGATGGCAGGGAAAACAGACTTGTGGCACACTCAATCAAGGAAACACATTCCCACCCCCCGAGACTTTAACCACCAAGACTTGGCAGTCCCTTTGTGAGGCAAGTGCAGTGAACTGAGGGTGCCCTGCGTTGACTCCAGACACACACACACACTCACACAGACATTTTGCCTTTACCCTCAGTTTCCCCATCACAGCCTGAGGCAGAATTCAATGCATGAGTTTATTTGGTACAGCAGCAAAATACAGCTCAAGCTGGGTGCCTCTGGAGAGGGACCCCGAACAAAGAAATCCCTGTGCAGTTATACCCTTACAATCAAAGTTCCCCACTCCTCACACAACAGTTTGATCCAATAATGATATCTGGGTCTGGGGGTTCCTTGTTCTTCACTGGGTGTCTTCATTGTCTGTAGAAGGGCCACTCTATCTCTTACCTTGAAAGCTGCAGCTTCTGCTCATGGAGGTAGTGTCCTTCCTTCCTTGCTTCCTTATCTATTGATGGGAACCAGCACTGAGGTCTCCTTAAGCAGGTAAAAGTTTCAGCATATGACAGTTCACAGCTTGCAGCCTGAGGCTTCAGCACATCTAGCTGCTAATGCTAAGCAAGTAATGCCAGTCAAGTTCTTAACAAGTAGTATACCAAATCGCACAACAGGGGTACCTGGGCTCGGAGGTACCTAACATTTATATTTCTCCATATGGAAAAAGATGCTCCAACAGTCCAAAAACATGCTGAGAGCAGCATCAAATAGTTCTGTCATGAGTAAAATGAATATAAACAGTTCCCAAACAGCTCTGAATTTGGGATTTTGTCCAGACGCAAATCTGAAATCAGTTCTTTTAAAGCCCAATAAGCTAAATGCGTGTGAAAATGCATCTGTTCAGAACGGTGAAAAATTCTAAACGGTCACCCTTATTAAAATCATTTCAATAAATAATCCTCCTAAAAACCCCTCCTTATGGATGCCTATAGAGAAGGAAATAGTTAATTGAGTAGAAATTTGGAAGTCGTGTTTGTAGCATCAGTTACAGTGCTGAAGTACTGTGGTGAAATGTCTTGACAGGGTCTTCGCATTGATCTGATTAGGGCAGTGTAAAATTGTTTGGGTGTCAAACTAAAACAAACTGTTTTATCTGTATGTTCAGAACCTTTCCTTTAGATTTAAATGGGTGTTTTGTTCAACCTGAAACAGATAATTTTGCTTGGAGACCTTTTTCTTAATATAAAAAAGAGAAACCCAGATCCATAAAAGCAAGGAGGTAGAAACAGGCCAAGGCCAAGGTGATCTGAGGCAACTGCCTTCAGATCTCTTCTCTACTTGATCAGAGAAATGTAAAACCAGCTCAAAGCATGGGTTATGGAGGAAATGATGGAATTCAGTTCACTTTGGTGAGTGGCCTCATCACTGGGTGAGTATTATCGTCCTGGCTTTCTTTCAGTGGATACTACTGTCAGGAGCTGAGATACAGGGAGCTGCACTCGAGAACACGCAGTTGGGTGTGAGGGGGTCCTTTGGGAGCAGCAAAATGTGGCCGCAGAGCCCTGTTTTGACAGAGATAGGGAGGCCAGCTGAAGGAAGGGAGAAAGTGAATGCTCCCACAGCAACTTCCATTGATTTTGCATGGTCCAGTGAGAGAAGAGTCAAAATACTTGGGAAATCTGTGGTAAAATATCACTGCTCCAGGTGAAACTAGCTCAGCTTTTGGCTTGTTCTGACTTACTGTGTTCAGCTCCAGTGTCTAAATGATTTTGCATCAAATTGCAATTGTCTCTGGAAATGCATGTCAGCTGTAAACTTAACTTTTCCATTCCTGATCTCTCTCACTCCATTCTGTGGTTACGTTTGGCTGCTTCCATGTTTTATTCTTGCACTGATCTGTTAATATGTTTTTCACCAACCTCTGAAGAAAGAGAAGATAAAGGATGGAGCCCTGTCGAGACACCCACTCTAATCCATCACCGAGGCAGGGCTCTTTGTGTGTAGCCTAGCCAAATGGCTGGCTTGTCATTTTCCTGTGAGCCTCAACCAGATCCCATCCTTCCCTAGAGCGCAAGAGGATGCAAACAAAAGGCTTAGCTCCTGCTCTGGCTTGTGACTAACGCACAAGCAGGTGGGAGAGTATAATATTCCCTTCCAATCCTCCAAGCCATTGGGCAGCTGGGAGCCAGGAAGCAGACAGAGCCTTGTGCTCCCACACATGAGCACCACAGGCATGCTGGAGCTCAGCAGCACAACAGCTGGGGTCTGGCAGCTGCTCCATGGGCAGCATCCGCTCTGCTTTGGAAAAGGAGGTGGGAGAATCAGCACCAACCACTTGGAAGGGATGTGCCTGTTTCTTCTTCCTGTGGTCCTGTTCAGGCATTGTCCCCATGTCCTTTGGCTCTGACCACTCTAAAGGAAGGGCCCCTGTGGTCTTCCTGGTGGATGCTCAGCTGCCATCTCTTCCCACATCTGTTTGCCCATGACAAAGAATGATGGTGGGAGCAGTGCTGCACCCCAAGTTGGGGCTCTGCAGACCAACAGAGTGGGTGCTAAATCCTGTGAGGAGCTTTGTTTTCGTTTTCCTTCAGTTCCCTCAGATCTGGGGAACTCTGAATAATGAATGTGGTGTTTACAAGCTGGCTGAATTACGCAGCATTCAGCTTAATTAGAAGGATGATGCTTCAGGGGGGAAATCAAGGTGTACAGCAGGTATGCGGTCCAGAGCAGAAGGTGGGCAAAGACCTGCCTGTAGACAGCAAGGCAAGTGTACATGTGTCCTGTTTGGGCAAACTAACATGCCCACAGCCAGGCAGGTCTTTCCCTTGTGTTTGCACAGAGCTCTGAAGTGGCTTTTTACAGCACCAGTTGTCAGCATAAAATAGTATCCTGCTTGCTCGCAAGTTAAGATTTATTATTCATGTTACAATATCACTTAAGCATCCTGCACTGGCTGAGCTGGGAGTTACATGGACCCCAAAGATGATCCCAAAGTAAACTTATAAGGTTAGGTTTATCTCTTTCTTGTGTGCATTAAGAAAATGAGGCTGTGGTATTTACTATCTTCCAGCTGAGCAGCTGTGACCTCGAAGGCATTTCAGGTTGGCAGGAACAGCAAATTTCCATTCCCTGCATGAGCCTGAACGGCAAGCAAAACCCCAAAAGCTCATTGCTAAACATACATAGATTTTTCTCTATTTACGGAGGTAGAATAGATGGATACCTAGCTCTCATTTCCTAGTGTCTGAGTGTGTGATAAAGCCTTAGGTAAGTTATTTCTCTTTCCCGCACCTTATTTTCCCTAATGGTAGATTGCAGATAGTGGTAGAATTTGTAGGGTTTTTAAGTAGCTACAGCTAAGTAGAAATCTTAAGTGTGGACATCTCAGGTGTAGCATATGGGGGGGCAGAAACTCAGCCTCTCTCTGTGCAGCACCAGTACAATGGGATCCTGAGGCAGAACTAAAGACTGAAGGAGTATTTGAAATGAAGTTGCAAGTTCACATGCTTCAGCTCTCCCTTTTCCTCCCAGGACTTGACTGACTTTCTGAACATTGCGAGGTCTCTTTTTTCTCCTGAAGCCTTTTGATTTTCGTTAATGTTTTTGTGTTACCTTTCAGATCTGTTGTTTTTATCCTTAGAGGTCAGTTTTTAGTCCCTGGCACATGCTTACGTTTTCCAAGATACTGTAGAATTTAAAGCTTACTGTTGTGGTTTAAGCTTAGTCGTAAATTAGACAGAGCATGTAGCCTGCTTGTTTTCCCCCCACAACCTGTCCTTC
>WYDI02006026.1:42763-64422 GCA_009867235.2 Psittacus erithacus | reverse complement strand
TATCTCAACCTGTGGGAGTTGTATTCTTTCGATTCTCTTCCCCATCCCTCCGAGAGCCGAGGGAGGAGGTGGGGGGGGCAGTGAGTGGGCTGTGTGGCAGGCCTAAACCACGACAATGTTTAAAACGTAAGGAAGTTTGAAGTCACTCCGAATGTAACAGTTTGTGGTTTCTCAGAAGTCTTTAACAGAAAAATGGGTTTAGAAATTAAGCATACTTAAATTATGAATCTTACCTTTATTAGTACTTTTGGAGGTATATTTATCACTACTGAAATTGAGTTCTATTGATTTTTAACTGTTTACTCTAGTGAATAAGGTTTGTCCACAGTATACAGAAGCTTGCTGTTAACTCGGATAAGCATAAGAATATAGTTAAACAAATGTAAACGGCTCAAATTTAAAATATCCTTAATGATAAAACAATGTAAATGTTCTTTTTTGCAACTGAGGTTCTCTAATGCAGTCTAATTAAATTACAGCACTACCTGAAATCATTAAAAACTACATGCAAACAAACACTTGTACACAAGGTGGTGATGTTAGCAACCAGCTTCTTTTTATTAACAACCCACAATAAATAACAATATATTGTTTTGGCTCTGAGGTATCTTAAGCTAACTTTGGATACTTGTATGAGGACAGATCTGTAATATCAGCATGAGAACTGAACTGATTTCAAGGTATCAATGAAAAATAACTGTGGAACTTAAAAAGTCTTCATACCTTTCAGGGCTTCTCATTTTCTTATGACATAATTGCACCATGAGAATCATATAAAACTTCAAATATAATGATGGTAAAAGCAACATGTATCAGAAAAGGTAGATAATGCAACCTTTTATTAAAGGTATCATTCAAATTTTAAATATTTCTCATTCTACAACTAACTGGTTTAAAAATAGGAGCAGTTAAGACTGGCTGGGAAGAAAAGAAAGTCATTCTTTTTAAACTGACATAGAACAAGGATGGGGCTAAAACCAAGGAAAGGGGTAATAAATAATGACAACAGATGTTTGTAAACCTTTTGCTCCTGTGTTCACTGTTTCCATGTGTTTTCTTGTCTTGATGTGCTGTCAGCCTCCTCTCACCTGGGACTAGTGATATCTTATCAAAGCCTAAGCAGTTCCTCTTCACAACAGGCAGATAATAGTGCCTTTCAATTTATCATACTCGAAGTCTAAAAGAACCATGGGAACGATTGGTCAGGTGACACTTTGACGGACAGTTTGACAGCCCTCGAAGCATCATGGGAAATGGTTGTCACCTGTTTTTTCAGAGCAACTGGGGAGATAACCTTCAGCATGACAGGAAAAACAAAAATCTGAATATTTGTGTAAGGTTTGCTAACAGCCGTAATGCTCACTTAAGTGATAATGGGGATGAATTTAGATTACTTGAAATGGAGTTATCTGAGCTGGGATCTCTTTAGCTTGTAAATGCTTTTGACATCTTTAGCTGTTTTTCAACACTTTTACTGAATGTATAATTCTTCAGAGATAATGTAAGGAGTGCGGATATATTATTTGATTTGGATTTTGCCAAACTCTCCACATAACACAGAATAAAACCAGAAAAATAAAACTCCTAAAATATTTTGCTTCTTGCTTTATGCATTTTTGTTCTGACTACCAAAAAAATCAGTCTTATTCAGCATAAAATGAATCTCTCTTCCTGACACCATTTTAGTGTAAACCAGACAGATGTTTGCACCAGAAATCACCTTCAAAATGGCCACTGCTGTGGACTCCTGCTGAGATTAACAAACAGGTCAAATATTAACCTGAGGAAGACAATATCCTGCTCTTAGGTCAAGACTGAGGCTTCTGAAACAAAAGCGTGTAAATGCTGGCATTGCTGCCACCTTGATTTTACTGCTGTGGCTAAATGCAAGATGCAGTTTTCTAGATAATGTAGTTCTAGTACTTCTCAGAAACACTGAAAATCAAAAATCTTGATAAATAAGATTACAACTGTAGGTTTTCAAGGGGAAACTGTCAGAAATGGTTAAGCTTGTTTTTTTTTTTTCCTCTAAAACCTGGTTTAGGTTGTATCTGTGATACATTAAATCAGTGTAGAAGTCTCACTGTTGTCCTCCAAGAGGAACAGAGGAGATTGATGCCATGGGTGAACTCCACCTGTGAAAAAGCCTATAATGCAATTCAACTGATCAATACAGTCAGGAAGAGATATTTTGGAAACTATTGCCGTACTTAGTTTTTACACAGCTTATTTGGGCAAGTTATGGAAGTTTCTCTGTTTTTTGGTTGTTTTTTTTTTTATTGCACATTATGGACTATTCTGAGCTGAAATCTGTCTGATTCTTCCCACATCAATCTAAACAAGATGCCATTACATTCTTTCACTTCTTTTTATATTAATGATTCCCACACCACCTTCAGTCATTTTTTCAGCCTTCTATTTACCTTCTGTCAATAAGTTTTTGGTTTCAAGGTTCTGAACAACTGAGCTCTTCTTGCAGCCCTTTCCTAGTTTTGTTTTCTGTTCTCTCATCTCCATTTTCTCTCTTGCCAAAAAAAATGACAAATACAGCTCCTTCTGACTTCAGATTCTTGTTCTGTGAAACTTTCAGCTAGTATCCTGCCATCTTGCCACTTCAGAGTCCCTCCTCTAAAACATGCTTAAGTGCTTTTTCTAGTGAAGTTTGTACACCTCATATTTCTTCCACAAGAAGTTGCAATAGCAATACTGTTATTCACCCTCTCCCCTGCTGAAGGAGAGACCATATAGACATATATTTATGATTACTGACTGACACAGAATAACACAAAATTAAAGTAAATAAGAGGGATTCTTTTCAGCATTAAATACGTATGCTCTCCTCCTTGTCTATTGAGAAGCAAATTTTAATATGTTGTCAAAAGTTTTAACAAGCTGCAGACACTGTTGGAGTTCTGTCATTAGAAATTCCAAAATTTCAGTCAAAGCATATTTAGTATTTATAATGCTATGTAGAATCATTCTTAAATTATAAACAAAAACAATGTTGGCGAGATAATTTAACATATTCCCTATTATAACCACACACTATGATTTTTAAGTAAAATTTATTTTGCATAATCTGAAACCAGATTTTTGTTGGGACTGCAGTTTAAAAATAATAGTTTAGGATGTGACTGTGTGCAAGCGTGCACAATACGTCTACACACACCCTGCTCTGCACTGACTGAATATCACTATAGCAAGTTATGAGATAATTGCATGCTGGTTGTGCCCGTGGATGTCCACAGTACTCAACGATACACTGGCTTTGGGCAGGCCATGGCAGATGGTGTGTTTGGATGTGGGTTTTTCCAGATGAAGGTAGAGAAATCTCTCTTTAGGCTTTCACAGCTTGCCATGTAAATACTATTGTTCCAGTCAGCTCTGATTTATATCCAAGGCTGTGGTAAAATAAAAAAGGGCCCTTACCCTTCTGTCACAAACTCCTCTTTGTTAAAGTTTCTTTTGTCAAATGGCTCATACTCTGATTCATCTTTTTTCAATACTGTGTTTAGTTTCTGATCTCTGTGCTGTTTTACTCAAAATATACTTTAATTGCAAAGCTAGTATTTCCTGAGTAAAAATTGCAGACTTATCATTTGTTTTAGATTTAGTATTTAAAATAGATTTAATATAATTTTTGCATATTGGTACTGAAAGAATCATCTAAATTGGGATTTCCTATATTCCTTTTTTAAAATAATAGTAAAATCTCCTACTGTAAATGAGTTTAACAACATATCTCTGAATGTACCCGCAGCTTCTGCAGAATACAAGTTGCAATTGAAGGTTTTTTCCCTCTGCATTTTTGCAAACAAACAATGTGGTTGTCAGAGAACCTAATCAGTATTTGAGCTGACAAACAACCAAACAAAAAAGGTATTTAGCAGGGCCTCTGATTTCCCTAATGACAGAATATAACCATCAAGGAAACTCAGTAGCAGCTGCTCCATTGTGTTCAAGACTGGAAGATGTCTTCGTTTTGAAAAAGTTTGGAGCGTATTCTTCACTTTCACCAGAGAATATGTAAACAGGCATTTTTATTTCTTTTTGGTGTGGGAAGAGAGAAATTAGCTGATTAGCCAACTTAATACTGCTTTCTGTGACTGTATGTGTTGAGTTCTTCAGTTTGAAAACTACATCTTGTGTGTCAATTGTGATCAGATAATTGCTGATAAGAAATACGACTTGCTTACTGAGCTCTCACATAACATCCATCTAGAATTCCAGCATGCGCCTTGCAGGAAAGAGGAGAAACATCATCTTTTTATGGGTGACAGTTTATTTCTCGTACCTTTAACTCTCATCCCCTTTGAATACTAATTATTTTATTGCATCTGCTTTTATAATTTAGGTCCATAACATCCATTGCTATAATGTGAAGAAGCTTCCAGGTCGTGCTAATGAAATACATATAATATTTGTATGGTTGAATGAACGTTTAGAACCGATTTTCCCTTGAGGTGCAAAATTGATCTTGTGTTAAACAAGATAGATGTCGATAAGAACACCAATATTGAGCTTAACTGAAATCAATGTTTTCTTGTAACTGATTACAGAATTCTGTGAGTGGCAGCTAAAGGAATTGAGTAATAAAAACGTGACGACTTGAATCATCTGAGTAAAGAAAAAGAGTAGGGAGAAGTAGTGAATTGTAAAGTCAGAGGGAATGACTCAAACAAGAAGAAGGAATGGAGGATAGGCCAAGAATAGTCAATAAAAGCTGAGACAGGGGAAACAAGAAGTGGTCAAGGAAACTAGAACAGCAGATTAGAATGGCTTCAGCGAAGAACAGCTGTGTTGGAAGTAATACGAACAAAATTTCCCAGGCAAAATTTGGAAGTTTGGTTTGTCTGTAATAACCTTCAAGCTGGGATTTTAGCCAGAGTTATATTGACTTCATGACTTCCATGTATTATAGACACATAGACAAAGGTTACAGAGGTCCATCTATGCCTCTCTCAAACTGGCAGCAGTATCTCATATCCAAAAGAAATAGAGTCTTCAGAGAAGTCTGGGAGAATGATGACTACAATGGCAGCAGGATTTTACCCAGAAAATTAAACACTAAAAGGGATTTCTATGTTGCATCATTGTGTCATAAGAAACGATTTTCAGATTGTGAAATATGTTACATGATGGCAGAATTAGACATACTTATATTCAGCTGTTGATGGTGGCTTGCTGTGTTCTGAACTTGCTTTGGAATCAGAGGGTGGATATCTTCAGTATTGGTTGCACGTATGAATATTTGAAGAAGAAACAGGAGAGCTGTTTACTAAATGAAGTACTTGTCTTAAGTGCTGACAATTCCTTATAACACTTTTGCCAGTCAAGAAGAGGTTAATGCATTTTGGATGTGTACTATTTAGAATATTTGGTACTTTGTGAGTGTACTGAGCTTTAGAAAGGAAGCAGCATTTGTTTGCTGGCATAGGAGGCATCCTTGAAAGAGGAGCTTAGTGAGTGTATGCATCTACCTGTTCTTTTTTTAAGTACTTCACTGCTGCTTTTCAGTGTTTGGTGTTTTGCTGGTGACCTGCAGGCATTTAGCTCTACAATGAAGAACTGTCTTTCACAAACAGCTCAAAGGACGTGAATTTGTACTTTCAGTAAGAGTTGAGCTATGAAACAATAAAGTACAAGCGTGTCAAAGTAGATGACTTTCTCAGTGTTTGTCTTTGTTTCCTGTTGTTGCTGTAGATGCTCCTGTTTCTCTCTCCTCATTTAGCATATACTACGGGAAAGTGCATATATACATATATATTTTATATAACTAGAAGTCTCCTAGATTCTTCTATAAAAATTCTTTATGATTCATTATAGGAGTCATCAGGATAGGACTGTGAGTTCAAAGATCTGCTTGAATGATAAAAAATTCAGAGTGGTCTTAATGAGGTGATCATTTCCCTAAAACATTGTCAAGTCTTGGTTTTTTGCAACTAATCAGGAAGTTAGGGTCAAAATTTCAATGAATCTACAGGTTCATTTGTATCTGCTTTTCACATTAGAGCAAAATGACTGAAGAAGCATCTGAGGAGCTTTTACAGCTTCTGTTTTATCAACATCCCTATCAGTAAGAAAGCATTAGTGAGTTCATTTATGAACTCACTATTGCACCCTGAAGAGGACACAAAGTCTATATTAACTTATTGCTAGAATGCTGAATTTAAATTGAGTTGTCTTGAGACACCTTTTTTGGATTTGATATTTGAAAATAGGATTAATTCACAGCTATCTGTTATCTTGCCTTATTTCATGATAGGCCCAGCAGTTTCAGGAAATGAAATGAACAGGCACAGGGGTCACTGTCATTATCTGGATTATTTTATGTGATGCAAATTAAGTCAGGTAGATCACTGCAGCTAATACTGCATATAGTTTCCTTAGTGAAGGCTCTCACGTTGATTAGGTTTAATTTTACTTCAAAAGGCTCATGTTGGTGTCTTCATGGCTGTGTCTTGGTGGGTACAAGTCATGCAAAAAATAGTAGATATGGTAGCTACTTTCTTTTGTCTCTTATTGATTCTTTAAACAGTTCTTGCAGATTTGAGGTTTGGTAGGGAAACAGACATATTGACCAAGGATGTTTGGAAGTGAAGAAAGCTTCCCAGTTAGCCAAATATTGTTATGATCTTCAATTGTACAACCTCTTTGCAGCTATAACTGGAATTAGCATATGCAGAAAGGCGATTTTGTTCTTGCAGTTGTATTGGGAATGCTAGAAGTACAGCGATGTAGGGACGACAATAAAATGATATTACATACATTGAATTCAGAAATTGGCATTTGCTATGCACATTTCAACTGTGAATCTGCAAACATTTTTGTGACACAGTTACATTTTTTTGTTTGTTTTCCACTTATTTTCATATTTAGGGTCATTTCTCACTTGCTTAGCCTCTAATACCCAGATTTTTCTTCCCAAAAAATCCTTAAAACTATACATAAGATTCTGGTTTTTTTTGCTTTGTTATACTGTCTTTCACCACCTTGGTGATGAAAAAGAATCAAAGAGCCAGTACAAAATACTGCCAAAGCTGATAAATATCCTTCACCAGAGGTGAAAATTAGGCTCTGACATGTTTCTGGCACAAGCAGAAACTTTCAAATGATGTTGCTGTTATTATTTTTCCTACTAGGAGAAGTTGTTACTATAAAACTGAATAACTTTTCAGACATTTTAATTAAAACTTTAATGCATGGAAAGGTAGAAATCGTCTCTACTTAACAGAAATGGGAACTGAAAAAATGAAGTGACTTAATCAGTGCCCTGTAATGAGTCCTTAGCAGTTTTGGACTTGCATTCAGGAATTTTGTTTTCCAGTCTCATCTGCTTAACATATTGGCTGTAACTATAGCAGTTCCCTGGCATTGTCCCTGGCTTGCACCTGTTTTTCAAGGGTCAGCTCTAGTTGTGGGTGTTTCATTAGTATGTTCACATATTATTAGCTTTCTCTGTAAATGGCCAATGCAAGTATTGTAATGTTCTCTTTCCTTGACTAAATAGTTTCAGGATAGACCAAATTTATTAATATTATTATTATTTTGCTAATGCACTATATTGCATATCTGATAGTAAGCAGTTTCACATCTGTAGCTGAATGATAGAAGCTAAAGCTGATATGGATTTTCTATTTTCCATCACTCCATATCATTTGTAAACTCCTTAGTTCTGTAAAAGATCTGCTTTAAATAAATAAATGTATCCTGCCTAATCCTCTTTGAATAAGTGGAAAGCATTTAATCCCATGATTCTGTAAATCCAGGGTAGCTGTCAAATTGTGTGTTAATTTTTCAGTATTATCTAAATCAGTTTGTATCAGATCTTTCATTGACAACAACAATTTGTTATTTGGATTAAACACCTCTCATGCTCTATAACCTTTCATTTAAGTCATTTGCATCCCTTTTTTTGGCTGCTACTTTAATCATCTGTATTTTAACAGTTTTTAAGGAATATTTGCTGCTAAATATTCCCAGTACGTTTAGAATTGGTTTTGGTTTTTTGTGGTGTTTGTTTTTTTTTTTTCTCCATATTGCTAACATTTCTTCAAGATCTGAAATTCAAACTATTTTTGTTTGTGTCACCAAGAAGCTGAATTCATTTATCAGTTTTCAATTTAAGAAAATCAAAATAGATGATTCATGAACTTCATTTCAAAATTTTTTAAAGTGGTTCATTAATTGAACAGCAGCTGAGGGGAAAACTAATCAGCTCATTTCAACTGGAATAGCTCATTATCATTTTGTCTGATAAAATCTTCAGAGGCTGATTTCATGGGAAATGGGTCCTTCATACAGTTGACTCTCAACTGCCAATGTCAATTGCCTCCCATAAAGTAACTAAAACTCCTATTAGGATGTGCACCTCCATTTTTTTAATTTGTAGGGATAGAAGCCCTTCTGTTGTCTCTGACAATGAAGGAAATGATTGGGTTCTTCATGTTCTTGTGAATACCTTTAATGGTTCAGACTGAGGAATACTGATTTCTAAAAACAAAGTATATAAGAGACATCTTGTCCAAGTAACTGACAAGTCTTTCCACTGGTAAATTTCTTAATTTGGGCCATAGGGATGTAAGAGATTGCAACTCAATTTTAGCTTGCATATCTTGAGTTGGGCAATATCTAGAGTTGGGCAAGATGCTAGTTTGGGACTCAAGGAGTTTTTGGAGATGGTGCATATAATTCGGAGCTGTATATTGTCTCTTGAACTTTCCAGTATTAATACTGTTGCTTTAGGACAGACTTTATCTTTAACTGTGTTTCCTAGTAAAATAATATAGACTCATAACTCAAAGCAAAAGATGGAGAAATAAGATTCCTGGATTCTGTTCCCTGGTGTTGGTTGACCTGGGTCAAACTTTTGCCTCATTTTGAGACCGTTAAAATAAAACTTTCCAGTATTACGTTAGAGCTAGGCCTGTTATTTTTTCAGAAGTGTTTTGAATTGATTGCATGAGATGTATGAGAAATGTGTATAACTATAATAACTATAATTTTAATATCAGGTTTGTGATGATTTTGCCAGTGATCAACAGTGCAGTCAAGTAACAAAACTTTTAGGAAGTAACATCTAACTGTTCTTTAATGTTAAAATATCCAAACATGGGGGTTTATATTTCTACTAAATGAAGAAAAATTTTATCGTCCAGCTGTACCTTTTGACACTTGAAAATAGCATAATTATAAAATGAAAAGCAAAGTCCTTTATTTTCATTATCTTGGAGACTAAACACTTTTATCAAGAAAGACACAAGCAAGTGACTGATTGCATGGTTTCTCATGTCTGTCATGTACCTATGCAGTTTTTCTCTTTCAAACTGTGCACACCAGCATAACATAACCTAGGTCAAACCAGAATCATTAGGGCTGGAAGGGAGTTCTAGAGATTATCTAGTCCAACTCTGCTGCCAAGGCAGGTCCGCCTAGAGCAGGTTACACAGGAACTGTGCACGTGGGTTTTGAATGTCCCCAGAGAGGAAGACTCCACAACATCCCTGGGCAGCCTGTTCCCATACTCTGCCACCATCAGTGTAAAGAAGTTCTTCCTCCCTTTGAGGTTTTAGTTTACGGACACTGCTCCTCGTTCTGTTGCTGTGCACCACTGAAATGAGTCTGACACCCACCTTTGAGATATTTATATGCATGAATGATCCTTTCTTGCTCTTCTCTAGCCTGAACAGGCCCAGTCCCTGCAACCAATCCTCATAGATAACCAACCAAAATTTAGAAAACCCTGACATACTACTTAGCCTAGTAGCCATTTTTATGAATCAAATTTATTGTACATATGCTGTGAAGTAATTGATGAAAGAACTTCTACAAATTGTGCAATTACTGTATTGAAAATGACAGCACAGAATGTACTGGAAAGTACTAAAAAATGAATGGTTTTTTGGAGCTTCTACACTGGCCCATAGATTCAATAAGGAAAGTAAAGCCGACTATAAAACTAAATTCTAGTTAATATTGTTTAACTCCAGGTAGGATATGAAAATATTTTTGTAGACTTTTTTCACAATAAGTATTGGATTTCTTCAAAAAAAAAAAACCGCATTTAGATTAAAAGCATTTTTTGTGAGGGATTAGTTTTCTCCAGGAAAATTTATATAAAAGCAACCGCTGGGGGGGGGGGTAATATCTGCTATAACAATCATACTGTGTATATGCCTTTTTTTATAAAAGTTGGTGGTGCTGCCAGGACAAGGTAAAACACCTGAGAATGTTTTCTGCTTCTCAAAATTATAATTTTAGTTAATAAGAAGGACATTTTTCACAACAGCATTTCTTTTTATTTGCCTTTTAAATTCTGAAGCACTAGAGTTCGGCAGATTATATTTTCCATTTTTCTCTGCCACCATGAGGGTAAAAATTAACTTTTCCAGGGAAAGTTGCTAACTTAACTTTATTTAAGAGCTGAGAATTGAACAGTATTTGGTGTGCTTCATAAATAAATGCTAAAACTTTGAGAGGTATCAGTAGCATGATTAAATCAAAATCTCTGGTGAAGGTTGTTGGCCTGGTTTCCATCTGGTTTCCCAGTACTTGAGGGGAAAATCAAGGCTCTTCAATCTTCTGTTGGAAGCATCACACAAAAAGAATCAGACTGTTTATCCTGTGCAAATAATAAGTATGAACTCAGCCTCAAGCCCAAGCAGTACATACTGTTTACATTTAAGATGCCATCTTCTCTGCAGTAAATGTTTGCTGAAGAATTATTATGGAACACAGTGTCTGGAAACTATTTAAGTCTGCCCCTTTATGTACACGTGATACATCTGGCTGATATAATATGGGTTTTAGCTTCTTCTGCTGCTTAGCCAGATTTACCAGATTTAGCGGGCATTTTCACAGGCATTTTAGTAACGAATGATCTGCTGTCATTTTGTAAGTATGTAACCTTATCCTACAAACAAGTAACTTTGAGTTTTATATATTTACCATAGCAAAAAAAAAAAAAAAAAAGAAAAAATATATTTAATCATGGGTAGATGAACCAGAACTCAGGAATATTGCCCAATAAATAATTAAATTTTTGGTACATGGCTCTCAAAATAGTCAAGCATACTGAGTTTAAATAATTTGTGGTCTTTGATACACAGTTTCATGTTGCACTGCTTTGCAGCGAAGTACATTTTCCACCTTCTTCCACAAACTCTAATATGATTCTGCCCTTGTATCAGCTGCTCCAGAGGTATGTCTGGTTTACATAAGTAAACAAGAGTTTTTCAGTGACTTTCTTGGCATAATGTCAAGGAGTTTAGTAAACTTAGTTCTTCCCTTATAATTACCTTAATCATGGATAATTCATGGCTGATAGCGTCATATTAGAATCAGTTTCATATTTTGATACAAGTGAGTTTTATAAGCATGACTACCAAATAGTGAAAAGACCATATTTAAAATCTTCAAGAAAGAATTGTATCCCATGCCAGTGTTTGTGCACATAAAAGCCATTGGAACTGATTTCTTGTTTGCGCGCAGGGATGTGGCTAACCTAGTTGAACTTTTTATTGTGGATTAAGTGAAATTTAGAAGCTGTATTAAAAATACTATGCGTTTCCCTATTCCTGCATTACTTAAATAAGTTTTTCAGAATTTAAGGTCACATTACTACAGGAATTCTATATTTTGTACTGCCTTGGAAGACAAATTCCAAAATTTGTCACTGCCTTGGAAGCCCACAGTGACAAATTGGTAATGGTCACTTGGTGGCTTTAAATGTTGTGCTTATACACTAAATATATACAAATACCATAGACACTATAAATTTCTTTGAAGACTATTTATTTTTGTTATCTATCGTTTAATACACCTCTTCTCTGAGGTGTATTATACATTTAAAATGTATGCCAAATTTTCAGTGTAGGGTATCTGTAATGGCTGTTTATTAAGAGTGCAACCTTTTTTACTTCAAATGCCATCATGAAATTACTTAACTGATGGGCACTTTTTACTTCAAATAAGAGAGATGTTCTGTAAATGCTACTGAGATAAAGAGAAGCATCTGATGAAATTAAGCAAGTGTGCACAAAATCTGTGTTCGTGTGGAATTTCAGAGCACTGTAAAAACAAAAGGTTTGCATTATTAAATTTCTGTAATATTCTAGTTTCCTTTCACATGGTTGTGTTTTTCAATCAGCCAGTTTCAGCACTGCGTTTGTCCAGAGGATCAGAGGAATCATTGTGGCTGATGTTGACAGGTTCAGCTTCCTGTTACTGGCTCCCGTTACCAGGGACTGTCCCTCAACTGTAGCTCTGCAGCAGCCTGGCAGACCCCCAAACATGACCTCTTCTAGTGCTACCACAATCACACTATGAATGTGAAACACAATATGGATCCATGGGGTAAAAATGACGGTGATAGATGTAAAGTAGTGACTAAGGCAGTGCAGTGTGATGGCTTCATCAGGGGCTTCATTAGGTGCTTCATTGGATAAAATGACCTGTGAGGAAGGAAATGGCAGTCTCAGGGAGGACATTCAGGAAAGATCCCTGGGCTGAAATATATCTATATTTTTCATTCATTCATTTGCTTTAGTCGGGATTTGTGTGAATGATAAATTCTCCTTCTAAGCTATGTCAGTGTGCAGTCCCTGGTTGCTGCCTGGCCAGGGACAGTGTGGGACATGTCACAGGGGTCTCTCCCAGGTCTTACTTGAATTCCACAAAGAAACAATGTGATATATAGGATTTTGTGGCTGCAAAAGACACAACCCCAAACGTAAAATCATAGAATAGATAGGGTTGGAAAAGACCTTAAGATCATCTAGTTCCAATCCCCCTGCCATGGGCAGGCACACCACCAGAGGCTCCTGGTCTAAGCAGTTAACTATGAATTTTAAGGATGCTTATATGCCCAAATGCTCCCCATATTTAAGCTTTTCCTTCATGTTTGTCTATCCTTCGGTGGCCAAATCCATACCGTAAAGCCATCAGACAGGAAAATGCATATTTTGAACTGAATTGGCAATTCCATGAAAATGTTCTATTGATGATAGTTGAGTAAGGTGCACTGTGTAAATCAGCTCCCAATAGCTTCTTTAAGCACTAGGTTAAATTAATGTCTCTCTTTCTTGTCAGGTTGCTTTCCCACATTATGTCAGCAACCATGCTTTTTTTATTTAAGAATTTTTAGACCCAGTCCTCGGATTTTGTACAGATTAAATTTTGTGAAAGCAGAGGAGTAACAGAAATTTCTGTATTTGAAATAAAAATTCAGTGGGCATCGTTTTGCTGACAAATGAATGCCGTACATTCTCTTCAAGAATCTGAAAGTTAAACACATTGTAAGTAAAGAAAAAAATGCAATTTAGAATTGTTATTGAACTGGGGGGAGGGGAGAACAGCAAGATTTAAATTTAAAGAAAAAAAGCAATTTTAATGAGGTATGATAGTCATGAAAAATGGACATTTTATGGAGAAAAAGCTCTCATGCTCTCAGGTTTAGTTAGGAATTAATTTTTTCCAGATATTTTTGCAAGGTTTTTTTTTTGGATAGACTTCTTTCATTGTGTTATTTTAATTGACATTAAAAGAATCTAGGCTTCTATATTGAAATATAATTCATAATTAATAATCTAAATAAATATTTTGGTTTAAATCCTGAGCATTACAGGTTCACAGTCCCCTTTAATGAATTAGAGTCCTTTGGGGATGGAGCTTGTCATTAACACACATCATCAGCTGATGCATTTTAATAACCCACAGAGTTAGAAGAGAGAGGAAGTGTAAGCTACTGAAGCTTGCAAAACCAATCCCCTAAAGCTTTTATGTTTTATTTGAGCATATGTTTTGGAAGTGGTGATGTTGACACTGGTGGCACTAATCTCCTCTTTATATTGTTTTGATTAAAAGGATATTTGTATATTATTTTTGGCAAACTTTCATCTAGCGTCAAAGGGGTTCTCTTGTATCAGCAAGAGAGAAATAGCTATAATAAACACATTGTATGGTACACTTACATCATACATTATAGCCACTGCTGGTGTACTCCAAGAATGCAAAATACTCCTGAAAAAAAAATCAAATGAGCTTGCATTCAATGCTAAGCATGTGAAAATATAAAATTATGCTTTTTTTTTTATTATTTTCTTGTTTGGTTTGAGAATGAAGCTGTGTGAATTGCCTCAGCTGTGTGAGGGAAAATGTATTAGATTATTCAGTAATTTATTTAGTAATATATACATGGTTAGGAGACAAAAGGTTACGGCAGTTTTCTGACAGTCTACTATTTTTTATAAAAGCACACATCCCCTTTTCGTTACATCATTTTTGCCACCTGTCAGATGTCTGGGTTAACCTTCCATCAAACCTTACCTTTTTGTACCTTATGTGATATTCACATTTTAAAACTTTATTTTCAAAATATACAACAAAAATATTTTGTATAATTTTGCTTTACAGAATGTACAGATGTATATAGCTGTTCCACAGATAACACGCACTGTGAAAGATCTCTATGTTCTTAGTTACTGCAGGAAAACTTATAGGGACAGAGTTCATCCATTTGATACAGTATCACAATAAGGGCAGATACCTGTCTTCTGCTGTCCTTTTGCCATTTTTTCACTTTAAAGCAACAGGTGGAAAGTGCACAGTAGGCCTTCTTTATGCATTTGTGTATGACAAAGCCTCCCATTCCTAAGGTACTGGATCATGCCACAGGTCTCCATTCAACAATGTTAACATATTACTTCAATTCTTCACCTGTGTGGAATGTGTTTATAAATAATATTGAGTGTTTTTAGAGCTTGCTTTCCACAGACCCCATGCTGCTTATTTTGGCTCTTAAATATGGATTAAAGTGTTTAATTTCAGGTTTTAAATTGCATATACAATTTCAGTTGAGAGCAATGGGATTCACATTTGCTCAGTAAAATCAGATCACTTTATGCACTTAATTTCAGACAAGCCATTCTAATTATACAGAGCAGTAACACATTCCCACCTAAAGCCGGCAGTATGGATTAGTGAATACTGGGTCTTACTGCTCAAGGAAGGAATAAAATCACATGGAGTAATATGGTGGAATTATTGGTTGAAATTTATTTTAAATGCTTCTCTGCATTTGACATCTCTTTCTTTTTGAGAAATTCAGTATTCATGTGACCTTGTTCTCTTTTTTTGTTGTTTTTCAAACTTTATGTCTTGGGAGTGGCTGCTAGTTACATTCAGGTATTCAGGTCACATATGTTGCCACGCTTCTCTATGCGGTACCAATGTTAACGCTGTTTCTCTTTGAGGAATGTTTCCTCCAACTCAGAGCTCCTCTGATTTTGTCCTTGCTGCTCTGTTTCATAGATTACTTCCACAGGCAAAATGTTCAATTGTTCTTGTCCCCTACATTGCTCTCTTATTTGATATGTTGCCGTAGTTATGCTCCTCCTCAATATGCATGTCCTCAGAATCAAAGCTCACAGGAGCTTCTTTGGGAGTTTCACTAGCTAGGAAGAAAGAGCTCAGGTTTTCTGCTTGTACACATTTATGTTCTTCCTCTTTTGGCACAGAGGATAGAGAAGTCCTGTTTCTCATTAAAAAGTGCAGTGTGAGGCTCCAAACAAATGTCCTGCTCTTGGTTGTTGGTGTGGTTTTTTAATAGATTACTCCCAAGAGCAAACCACCAAAGTGTTATGGTCAGGTCCAGTGTTCCCATTGTAGCTGTTCAGTGGTTGGTACCTCAGGGTTTCCTTTGTGGGGTGTGGTATCAACACCTGCATCCTCTTGTCTTTTCTTGTGGGTTTTTTTGTTTGGTTGATTGGTTTTTTAATGACTTGCATACAAAAATGAAGCTGTTGTTGTTTTTCTATAGGGGGGTAATTGCAGATTCTGAACTCGTGTCCAGAAGGAATTTTGAATGAGTAGCAGTTGTAAATATTTTTGTCCCCTCCTCTAACCCACATCTCAATATCTTAACTATCAGTGCCTTTGAACAATACACTGACCACATATCTTCTCACTGTGTAAGCAAACCTTGACTTCATCATTTGTTTAGCAAAGACTATGTCATTCTTAAGAACCTGTGTTAAGTCATGAGATCCAATAGGGACTATTGTGTTAAATAACAGCAGCGCTACCTTCCCTGAAAGTAGCAAACCCAGTAGGTTGTTAACTTTTCAAACAAGCTGTAGCAGTCCTGAAGGCATTCCCTCCCTTTTTTGTTGACAGTTGTTGCTGTGAAGTCCTTGCTACATATGCTGTCCTTGTTCATACTCTCAAATACGGCACAGAGAAGAAGCAGAATAAACACACTTGGTTTGATGGAGATGGTGATACGGAGAAGAGAGTTTAAGGCTGTATTTTCAAGCACTTTAGTATGATTAAAATTTAGTTCATATTAAAACAAGATCTATGACTACTGTCTGAACTTCATAGGCTTTCTAGAAGATTCTATTGAAAAGCTTTCTGTTAGTCTATATCATAATGGTTGAGTTGATGCCTGCAAAACATTAAAAAATCATATTGATGAGTGTTAGTAAAGGGGTTTCATTAGATTGGTAGAATTTTTTATAGTAACATCTAGGGCAAAATCCTTAGCATTTGCAGAAAAACACCTTGGCTCCTCAAAGCTTCCTTTGGTTTTAGATCCTTTATGAAAAGCTCTTTTATTGTTTAGTTACCCATTTGACATGAAATAGTTTGTTGGTATGCTTCTAGTAGCAGTTACAGTACAAGTTTATTTAACTGCTCCACGAAGATGCAGTTAAAATATTTAGTATTCCTGCAGCACTTCTCTTCACAAGAAATCATTGTCTTGGAAATGACTGGATCCTTGAATTGTGTAAACAAACCCCAAATTATATTTTGGCCTAAGAAAGCTCTTTTTTTCTCCCCTCTCTTTTTTCAAATTTAACACACATTATGTATTTAGTTTATATACAAAGGGTAGGTGTCTTGTAGGACATACACATGTTGTATATAAATCATGAAACCCAATGAAGCATCGTAGAAGAAAACAAAGGTCATAGTTTTCTGGCTTCTGTTCAAAACTTTTGTATTATAGAGTACTTACTATGAAAGCTTGGCAACAAAAAGGCAGAGATACTATACTATACAAATCCTGAAAAGCCTGTATGTAGAGACAAGAAAATAAAACCAGCGGTAAGTTTATATGCATAGTCCCTTCTGTCTGCTTCATCTCTCCTGGGAAGTAGCTATGATACAATAGGATTTGAAGGTTAATCTTCAAATTTCCTTTCACCTTCGAGTGAGTAACCCATGTCATGCATTGCAAAAAGCTGTCCTCTTGACACCTAGTGATGCAAAAATGACTCGAAATAAGTCTTTCTTTTAGAAAGACTTGGAAATCAGACTTCCAAAAGTTAAGACTTTATTTTTTCTTTCAAAATTTTCAAACCTTAGAAAAAGCTGAACTTAAAATATATGTCCATAACAGGACATATCAGTTTTGAAAACTTCCAGTTTAAAGTTTTCTTCTGTGAAAATTAGTTATCTCTTTCCTTGCTTGCATCATTAAGCTGTTTTCTTGCTCAGGAGCAAGAATGTTGTATTATTTCAAAGCTATTAACATTAATCTCATATCTTAAATTGCTCAATAAATATTACAAGTAGATATTTGGGAGGTTGTCCTATAAATGTTTACCAGAGCTTCTCTTCGGTCTCTGAAAAGATAATTAGTCTAGGAAATATTTCTGAAAGACATAATCTGTTTGAAATTTCTTTGTGAAAAAAGATGTTTCCTAGAACTAATTATTAATCTGACATAATGTATTTTAAGGTAGTTGTAGCTGTTTTTTGTTACAGTTCTTCCCAGCACAAATTTGTATTGCAATTATGGTTAATTGTTTAAAATGCAATTTTAAATCAACTAAAGATCACCCTCACTGTATGTCCTTTTTATTCTCTGTTATCCCTTTTCAAATCATACTTATATACATTATTAGTAGCCGTTGTCCTTCCATCTAGTTACCACAGCAGTACACTGACTCTGTAATTTACTGGTTTTAATACCATCTATTTCTCACTGGATACTGATGCATGGGCATAACATTTTTGAAAAAGAAGCAACAATGAAATAGATGAACAGTATGAATTTCCCATCAATAATTTCCTTACTAGTTCTCTAATAGTTGTCGAAAAAAGCTGAGATGCATTATCTTCTGGTTTTTGTTATACCTTTCTTTCCCCTCATAATAAAAGGTTCTTTACTTTTCAGGAATAAGTAATTGCAGACCATGGTTAGTCTTCTTTTAGGTGAGCTTTAGTCTTTTGTTGGAGAGTAGGTTTTTCAGATCATATCTCTTCTGATTCTTTTTTGCCCATTTCTTTTGGATACTAGTACAGTGTAGAGATATCCAGAAGTAAGCTTGCTGATAGATTCAGAGGGGAAAAAAATAACTGAAAAGATTGTTTGAAAAGCATTTGCTCTACTATATAACCTAGATCTGGCATGAGCAGCTTCTGGTACAGAGGAAAGTATCTTCCAGTATGGACCCACCTCTTTAGGAAGAATCCATCCAAGGTAGCATAAGATAAATTATAAGAAAATTACTTTCCTGACTGAATTAGTGAAGAGGACTTGAAGGCTAGATGTTCCTGATGTTTGCTTGTAACCAAAATGCAGGAAAGCTTATTTTTAAAAGCTAGTGATACCGGTGACATGAGATGCCAAAAGCTCATGAAGATATCAACCTGCAGAGAGTAATGTAAGTTTTAAAGGACATAATATGAGCTGGGGAGGGTCTGCCAGCAGTTCTGTCTTGTACTGTAAACAGGATTTTATAGCATTACAAAATCTTTTGGCCATACCAAAACAGAATTAGATTTCTCCTTTAGCATTTGCTTATATAAAAATAGATAATGAGTCTATTTTTGGTTTTATTTTAAAGTGCTCTCCAAGAAGGAATAAAACCCAATAAATCATTCTCTGTCTTCCTCGACAGTATATTTAATGCTCTGAAAACTGTCCTTGATTGTACAGCAGTCAAAAGTTTTCACTATCTTTCCATGCAGGAGCTAAAAATTCTGATAAAAGTAAGAGAGGTTTGGGTTTAGATAGAACTGCATCTTTTCCATTTCAACATCACTAAAGCCAGCTATGGGAACAGAGCCAAATCCTTATCATTACACTTCAACTATTGCAAAAATGCAAGAACAAATTTATTTTATTTTGTACTGACAGATGCTTTTCCCTCCTAATTTTGTGGGAGTGTTTTGCCCCCTACAAGGAATGAATTGCACATTCTGGAAATAAGTTATGCTGAAGTTCAGAATTCATGAAGCTGTTCCAGCAGAGAATGGATACGGAATTGCAGCAAAATCTCAAGGTCACTGGGAATATTCTTTGGGGTATTCTTATGTGGCTTATCTATGCTCACATGCCTAATTTTTTTTCAGTGCAAAGAATAGCCACTTGCCGAGAATGGAAGCCTTAGCCCGGCCCTGTGCCATCCCTTATTCAAGTTCTTTTATACTCCTCTTTTTAAAGAAGCTGTCAAGTTCTTTTCTGAAGCTGACAGGAAAGGCCAAATCTGCAGTACAGGAAGAGAGGCAAAAAAGAAACTTTTTGTGTTGATGTTTTACTAAGTGAGCTAAGGAGAATTTTAGAATCATGTAATTTACTCTGGAGGCATTTACTGTACATAGCTATAGTGATGGTAATTTCTTTCATTGTGGAAGTGAAAAGATAACCATCAATCAGTTGTCAATTGGTCAATTGCAGAAGTGATGAAAAGAAACTGGTAGGAACAATCACTTCTGTGGCTACCTAGACTATTTGGGGTTTTAGGGAAAATATGGGAACTGGAGTCTATAGAAATGGAGTAAGGCTGGAACATAAAAAAAATCTGTACAGGGATAAATGCATACCCTATAAATACTGTATTTAGGGGCTTGTGTGAAATATAAGTGCTGCAAAAATAGACAAAATGGAACATGCATTAAAGGACCTTTGAACTGAGCATGTTGAGAACTGGAGATGTGATACAGTGCAAATACATGGACTGTTTAAATGGAGGCTTGAAAATGGAAGAGGTTTTTGGAAACGATCTGCAAACAACTGAATTATTTCAAATATTGTTAAATAGCCAGCAGTAATTGCAGTTATAACTTTATGTGTGAAAGAAAATATGATTTGTGTTGTTACAGAATAAAGGAGTCATTATTATATTTAAGTTGCAAAGTATTGTAAGAAATAATATGAGGCCAGGTATGGAACTGGTTTTAAACATATAATGCAGAAGTTGTTTTTAAAATGAGCCCCATGGAGCAGAATAGCATGAATGCTGTGCATTTAACAGTTATTTCAGTAATGTGAAAGGCACATATTTCATTATATATGCATATTGCAGTGGAGGGTAAGCTTAGGACAGAAGTAGGAAAAAGATTAAAATCGTTTATTTATGAAAAGAGTTCAAACATTATTGATACAGGGTGGTGGTGTTTTGTTTTGGGTTTTCTTCCCCCCTTCTGTGGTGAGTAATAAAAAGGATTACAGGCCCTCCAGAAGGATGAGATATCATCAGTTTGTAATCCAGCCCATGGTTTCCTAGATACCGTATTGTCTATTCTGTTCCGCTATGTGAAAAATGTTGAATATCAACAATGGGTTTCAGTGCTGTATTGTTGAGTTTTGTATGAACTAATCTAGCTTCACTAAAAAAAAAAAAAAAACACTACAGCTTTGGACAAAAGTCTATAGCCAGTGCATTCGTAACTCCCCATGCACAAGAGCTGACTGTGGCTCTGGGAAGACATTTTACTCATTTGCTTTCTTTTTTCTTGTAGTCTTCTTGTCCAGTTCTCAGGTGTTTACCACCTATTAGAATTTCACCTGTATGGGTCCTGTGTTTGAGAAAGTCCCAGGACCTGTCAACTCTATAGGCCTCATAAAAGACAGCTCTGTTCAGGGTTTGAAAGGTAAGCTTTTGCTTAAGTCCTCTGCTGTCTGTGCTTTAAGATGCTAACTTTATTGGCCTAGTTCTGAAACTTTGCAGCTTCTCAGTCATTTGGAGCTTTTGTAGAGGGCGAGCAACGGGAATAAGTTTCAGCTTAACAAGGGAAATAACCATTCTTGGTGTGAGAGGCATGGGGTTAGAGAGGGGATGGATTTGAATGAAATGTGCCTTTCCTCTTATAAAAAACGAATTGTAACTAACTAGTGAAAGTAAGGAGTGTATTACCTGCACAATGAGGTGTTTCGAGAGCAGGTGTTCTGCAAATAAGTATTCTCCAAAGACAGGGTAGGAACAAAAGGAAAAGTGTTTGACCTGTGGGCATGATGTTTCCAGGACATGGGTAGCACAGACAATGGTGTGATTTTGAACTGCCTTACCATGAGCACTGGATTGTTTTCTTTCTCTCTCTTTTTCTCTTTTTTTTCTCTCTCTCTCTCTTTCTTTCTTTTTTTCTCCTCTTTTCTCATTCTTTTTTTCCTTTGGTCTCCGAACTGTCTTAATGTTTTATGGAAATGCTACTGGGGATGCTGTTTGCTTGCAATAAAGTGGGCGGGGAACAACTGAGGGTAAATAAGATTTGTGATCAGAAAAATTCTGTCCTTAGTCCAATTTATGAAAGAATTTGGGGGGGGGGGGGGGGGGTTTTTTGTCTTCAAAAAAACTTTTTCCAAAATTTTAAAACCCAATACAAAAAAAAGAAAAACACCTAACACACAAAAGATAAAAATGAAAAAAAAT
>WYDI02006026.1:0-42753 GCA_009867235.2 Psittacus erithacus | reverse complement strand
ATATGTATAAGAGTGAGATGGTTAATTAATATTAAATATATATAAAGTATTCTTTTAGATGAATTTTGTTTTAGAGGGGTTGGGTGAGGTAGGGGGGGGGGGGGGAGATGTGTTTTCTCTTCAATGAAGTTTTTCCTAGATTTATTAAACCAATTCAAGAAAAAGCAAAGGACCTTACAACAATAAGAATATACATGAATATAAGCTGTGGTGAACTAGATTAGATGCACAGTATGTATCTACTTGTGAATTTAAAAGTGCATTGTTAAATGCTTGACTTTAATGTGTGCATTTTATGTTAAAATATTTCTGTATTTTTAATTACAAATTATTTTCTTTATATCTGTATTTCTATTTAGATCTTTTGCATACATAAGATTGTGAATTATTTTAATTCCTTGGAAAAGTAACTTTATAGGCAAATACTTTTACACTTACATCAATGTGGGCGGATTTTTCACAACCGCTTTTTTCATTTTAATATGGAAAATATACCGATATTGCGATTAGAGACCAACTTCCAAAAATCCTCAGTTTTCTTGCCTCTGTTGAAGACTTCTGGAGAAGATATGCCAGCTTTCAAAATCTTCTCTTTACCCAGCTACAGTGCGGATGTTTCTCCCATCCCCCTTTTAACCTAGGAATTAGAAGAAAGTACAGATGATGCTTGCTTAACCCTGCATTTAGTGCCAAGCCGTGATGTGCTCCCTATGAAACCATTTCTGACCCTCTGCTTGCAGTGGTGAGCCTGAATTTTTCCCCTTCCTTGCCCATCATTGTCAGTCAATTATGGGATGGAACTGAACCAGAAAATCTGGTACAGTCTGGCAATTAGTACAAAGGGTTTCCAGTCTAGTGTGAAGACAGAGATGCAAGAGCCCCAGCAGCTAGAGAAATAGTTTTGATTGGCCATGGACATTGCCTTTTAGTGCTGCTTGGTTACTTCCTAAAGATACTGCCTCTTCTACCCTACAGGTCTTCTCCTTAAAGTACTGCATTACAGGCCTACTTTTTATAAGTCTTTTGGGAAGTGGGGGGGTCTTCTTTTTTTAGCTCTAGCTTCTCCCATTTGCAGACTGTCATTTTAACCCATCAAACAGACACATTTTGACTTGTACAACAAAGAACCAAGTTATCAACATTCACAGAAACTGACATTTTTAATTCAGGCTTCATTATGTCTTCGGTTTATGACAGTGAGCTACAAAGACATTTAAAGTTTTTTTTCTTTTTTTCATTTTAAATTCAGCATTGGGATGTTTATCTTTTAATGCTCATATTTCCCTTTCTACCTTTATTCTGTAGTAATATATAATTAGCATTATCCAAACCATCAGCTATTATTCACTATGACTTTTGACCTTTGTTTTCATCTATCTAGCATTTCCAAAATAACTTGCAATACAAATTTTAACTCTTTATGTTACATCGTTATAGTAAAATATGAATAGTTAAGCTCCCTAATAGGTTCATCATAAAAATAATCTCTTTTGATGTTACTAAGATTTAATGAATTATTACATAGTTGTAAACTTCTTAAATAGCTGGTATTTTAAGATATGAATTAATAATGAAACAAAAAATTACAATTCAAAAATAATATACAGAAGTCAGGGGTTTTCATATCTAACCAGTATTTTCAAGAGTTATAGCTGAATCTGTGCCTGGTATTTCCTGCTGTCCTAAAAGAAAAATAAAAATAATAATCTGGTACAAGTTTGGCTGCTGTTTAGAAGAAGAGCTGGTTATGACAAATAAAACTTTTAGACTGTTCTTTCCAAGAAAGCTGGTAACTTTGCCAAATATATGAAGACAGTACTCAGTCAAACCATGTTCAAAACTAAAATGCAGTATAATTAGATAGCATGGCAAGCTGTTGCCAAAGTACTAGGAACATCAGGCACTCAACCATAAGCATAGTGTTTTGTTTGTGAGGTTTTGTTTTCATACGAGTCAGCAGTTTCTGGTTTATGCTTGGATAACTCTGTATTTCGGATGTTGTCTTTTGTAGTTTCATAAAAGTAAATGTGTGATCTAATCCTCATATGTGTATGGGAAATATTACAAATACACATTCAGAGTTTATATTGTCATTTTTATTTCATTCTGTCTGTCTCTACACAGTGGTACTATGGGAGACCCTGAAGGTGGCTTTAGGCACATGATAGCAGAATATTTCATTCAGCAGTTAAATACTCTTTGGCTATATTGATGGCAAGAAATATAGTAGCGGGGGCTGAAAATGTGATGACTGTTATTAGCACACTGTCCACTTCAATCAGGTACCATTTGATTTCGTATTTATCACTCATCTATCCCAGTTGACTGTTGGCTGTCACTCAATAACTTTCTTTGGCTATAAAGAGCTTTCTTTAAAGATATCAGCAATGCTGCTGAGTTCTAGAAGAGATCATTTACAATGAAAGCCTATATACAACAACAAATTAGTAGCTTCTCTTGTAGATCTTCCGATAGCATACATGGGAAATGATGCGATAGCATTGTTTGTTACCCCAGGAAGACAATAGCATAGTGTAGGTCTAAAATCTAATCTGCTTGCCCAGAAACATATTGCCTGTGGATGCACTGATGATGCTTTAGACAGGAATTATATAGAATAATTATCCATATATTATCTGCCGATTTCTTGCTTGTTTGTCAGAGAAACAAACAAATGCTAACTTGCATTCAAGTGCAGCAGAAAAGAAAATGATAACTGTGTCTTGGACTAAAGAATTTGTTTAAAAAGATACAAGGGCAATTGAAACTTTTCACCACTTGCAGCATAACGGATAACCAGCAATAGCACTGAACAATGCATACTCCAAACGCACTTTAGTGGTATTTTTTTTTCATTGTTTTTAGTTCTGTGTGTCGTCAGTGACCAAGAAAATTTGACCCTAAACAAGGACTACCCCATCTTTATTTGTAACTTTTGAATCATGTTATTATGGCCTTCAGGTTAAGTACTTACACAAACATGGTTGGCCTGTGAGCTTTGATAGTGAATCACTGGATCAGACTGTTTAATTTTGAAGGAGGTAAAGATCTGTGCCTAGTTTTCTGCACTTTTTTATTATAAAATAATTTTAGATCTATGCAGGTGTTTTCCTCTTTCCACCCAAATGAGTTTTCTAAACACTGCTGTGCCTTTTAAATGTTTACCTATAAGTAAAGTTTCAAAATGCCATTTTTTCACTTAGTCATAGAAAGGCTGAGAGACAGTATTACAAATGGCAGTGTGTTTGGAATGTATTTAAAATCTCCCACTCAATGCATTGCAGTACCTTTTTCAGCAATGAAACTAGTTCATAACTGCTTTCACTTTCTTTTTAGTTTATCCTTCACCTCTTAATAACTGCCACCTCCACAAAATGAATTTTTGTCAAACTCACCAGCTGCAGGATCCATTCTTACCATCAGCATTGCAGTTCTCTGATTTCAGTGGTTTGATGGTCATACTTTAATGCTAACCCCCACAACAGTCCAGCTCTTGAGCCCCATTGGTTGATAGTCTATCCCAAACTGAAGAAGTTTGGCTAAGTTGTTGCTTTCATTGCTGTTCTAGAAAATTAGGCAGCATGCTCATAAAGCTCAGCTGGGAGGTAGCTCTGTGCCATAAGTGAAGTCATGGAAATAACATCTAAGTACTCTATTTCATATACATGTATATATAATAACATTTATTACATCAGGAAACATCTGTTCTTTGCTTCTTTATTTCTATTAGTCTGGTTTCTGAGCTTATGAGGTCTCAGGGAGAAAAAACAAACAAAACAAAACAAAGAAAAAGCCACACACCAAACAAACAAGCCATCATCATCACAAAGATCAGGAGTGCGTAGCAGTGGCATAAATTGGCTCATGTCAGTTTTTGTATGCACCCAAGAGCAGATTGCAGCCCTGACATGCTGAGGACCTTCAGTGAAAGTGTGGGAGTTTGTCTCTTCGGAGAATGAGTCACACTCAACAAACTAGTCTCCAGCTCGTCAGCTGCACTCTTCATGCATACTGCTTTTGTCCTTCCTCTGTGGTTTAGTGTATCTGACAACTCACTGCTGGGTCTGTTGATTTGGAAAACTAGTCGGGCTAAATGTACTACCAGAAAATCACAGAGGATTTGTAATATGGGAGAGAAAGGGAGATCAAGCCCATTGCATGAGCCATGACCTACCAGCTTTTTTGCTCCTTGAAATGTTTCCTTTCATGACAGGTCCTCCTCAGCCCTTCTCATGTCTGCTTCTCAGGGTGCGAAAAGCAGCTGAAAAACTCACCCGCAAGTTTTGTAGCCATGTAACAGGGCTTTATGCTTCCAGTTCCCATTGGCTTTCAATTCAATTATCACTTAGATGAAATTCAATAGAAATGAAGTACCTACTTTCTTTATGGCCTAGAGAACCTTCTGTCCTGAGTCTTATGGAATGAGGCTATGGAATGAGTGGGCATTGGCTGTTAGTGGGATATGACAAGCAGTAAGAAATAAGATATTGGATCAGTGTATTTCATGGGACTTTCTACAAATCCAGGCAATTGGCACTTCATATAAAATGGCTGGTTTCATAAAAAGAAGGGAAAAATAACTAGTAGAGACATGGTGATAGCAGTTTCTCAAGAACAGATACCAAAGGTACAAGCAGAAAACTATGCCATTGCAAGGGATGGCAGGCTGTGTAGAGGCACATCTTCTGTTAACACATGAGCCTTAACCAAAGACTCAAAAAGGAATTTTACAGGAATTAAATTATTAATGACAAACCTAAAGGGCTATCATGAGCCTACAGAAGTAGAATTGAAGTAATCAAGACTCAAAAATGAGATGTAACCGCCAAGATGCATGAAACTTCATTCTATGAGTATTCAAAGCAGTAGGGAAACCAAGGTATAAGCTTGGTAGTCAGCAGAGGGAGGTGATGTCACAAACAGGTGCTGCTGAAAATGAAGAGGAGCCTAATACCTGCAATATATAATAGTTTACTTTTTAAAAAAGCAATCTATGAGGAGATGGCTGGCACAAATTATATAAATTACAAGAGGATATGGATGATTTACAGTTTTTTGTAAGTCATCTTCTGATATCTTACATATTGCATGGACACTCGGCTAATCCACTGATCACAGGCTAAGATGCAGTAAATGACATGACAATCCAAAGTCCCTTGCAGGCTTTTTCTGATTCACTATTGGCATTGTAATGAAGACATGAATTCTAGAGGCAGCCTCTCCCTCACTCCTGTTTCATCCCTTCCTAGAATAAATCTTGTATTTTTCATTTACCTTCTGTGACTTAGCTGCACAGTTCATTGTTATTTCTTTTTGTTTCTTTCTGTACTTGTAATTATCTTTTAAGTTGAGCCCTATGGATGTTCTCTTTTCCAGTTTGTTAAATTCTTCAGCTTACTCAGTATAACATTTGTTGCTATTATTCAGCCACTATTCATTAGAACTTTTCTTACACCAATTTCTGAATCAAGGAGATATAGCTAGAAAGTGGTGCTAGTTTGTGTTATGTTAGCATTGACTAGAGGAAAGATAAAGTAAGCCTTGGCTTCTGAGAGGTTCTGTGTATCTGTAAACATAAATATGCTATTGAGGATTAAGAAGAGATTTCACTCCTGATCTATGTAGCTATTCTGCCAGATACCTCAAAGGCAGACACAGATACTTCAGCAAAACAGTACTATTTATGTTTCCATTTTGCCCTTTGTACTTTTTTAATGGAAAAACAACCTCAGAGGTGCTAATAATTTCTTGTTAATCAAATGCCATTTTCAAACAGTCATTTTTATAGACTTTTGGCTAAAATTATTTAAGTAATTTTTAAAAATTCAGAAACACAGGGCTGGAACAAAAAAAAATCCCCAAAAAACCCCACAACAGTTCCAAACTTTCCAAAACACTTTAAAATGTCCTTTTTCTTTTGTTGGAAGAATATTTAATTTGCCAACTACTGCTGCCAGGGGAAGCATTAACTTCTGTGTGTTAGAGCCCTAATTAGATTAAGTTGGATCTGCACTTTGCATGTTCTCCCAAGCTAATTCCCATGATCACCATGCTTTAAAACCTTTATTAGGGGGTTTTGTTAAAGATGCATCACTTTACTGTTGTTATTCATCTGACAAGAAGAGTGGATTCAAATGTACTCTTCTTTCAAAGCTGTGTTTGTCACTGACCTCTGATGTTGAACTGAAAAAAAAATTAGTTTCTAAGCACTGTGTGTGCAATGCCAAGAAAACTGCAGAGTTCTAACTGGCATTCTTCTAAGAGAGGTGATTCGAAAACCTTACTGTCTTGTACACGGCATCCATTAGAGCCAAAAATACTTGGGTGGTGTTAAAAGACATAGAGATTCAAATCTGGCTACTCTCTCTAGCAAGGAGTTGTCAAAATGAAATGGGGGCAGCACTGAGAGAAAGTATTGGGATCTCCTTTTAAAAGAGGAGGTTATGCCTAGAGACGTAGAAATTTCCTTCTTTGATTCATGGGGAAAGTGGAAAGAGAGCAACCAGTGAGGTGGCAGTCTGTTGATGATATCAGGTTTTTCAGGACAATAAAGATGAGGACTGGCTGGAGAATCTTATGAAACTCAGTATGTAGTCCTTAAATATCCCATGAAATTCAGCTTAGATAAGAGTTAAAGTGATGCATCTGGGAATAATCAAAACTTCCCAAATAAAATTATGGGCTTTCAGCTGTTTTACCATCAAGGAATAAGATGTTGGGATTATAAAAGACAAGTCTATGAAAGAATCTGCTAAATGACATTCAGTGAATGTTAGGAATAAATAGGAAAGAGGTATAAGATATGTACAGGATACTTATGCCAGTGTACAAATATATGGTGCACTGGCTTCTTGCATATTGCCTGCCCCTCCCTTTTCAAAAGGTTCACAAAAGGGCAACAGGTATGATCACAGAAGCAGAGAGATTTCCCTTAAAAAGAAACTGATCAAAGTAAACTCTTTGTATGCCTAAAAAATGAGACTGTTAGGAGAGATGCTAAAGTTATCTAGTCTAAAGCATCATAAAGAGGGTCCCTACACGTGGTTTATACAGTTCTTGCCAGGACAAGAAATCAAGGCACATTGCAGATATGACAGTTGGAAAAGAAGCAAACAAAGATCTTTAGACATAACGTAATTCAACAGCAGCATGGTATTCTCAGAGTTTCAAGTTTATATCAAGGGATCAAGGGAAGCTTGAACAAGTTCCCAAAAGCGAGATCCATAGAGGTTAAAAATACACATGGACCTTATCTTTCTCAGGTAGTCTTCAAGACTCATATTTGTGAAAGCTGGAAAAGTACTTGGGAGAAGTGTTATTACATGCCTGTTCTGTTCTTCTATAGGCGCTCATTTTTGGCTGCTGATAGAGACAGTGTTTGGCTAGATGGACATTTGCTCTCGGTTAGTACAGACATTTTATTTTCTTATTATACCATTCATTTATGTCCTGAGCTCACACTTCCTCTTCATATCCAAATGAAGGACATACCAGAAATTGTAGAGGTAGCTTGGGCAAATAGCTTGAATACTGGAATCTTTATATTTTGCATATGTCTTCCTCTTCAGCTAAGCTAAGAAATAGTCCATCTTCCACAGTGCACCTCTTGGCAATCAATGGGAAATACTGACAATCAGAGGCATGTTTCTAAAGCTCCCAAATTCAGATTAATATGATTTTTTAAAATGTGGGGAAATCCATGAAGAATTTATTAGTGTATAGTAGCTGAGCAATCTGTCCAGGAGACTTTAATTTCTGCTTCTAATCTTCTCATCTCAGTCTGCTGGGTCAGCTTTGCACTTCTTGTGTGCACAATGGGGAACAATGTTTAGCTGATGACAGAAGTGCAGGATGGAGGTTAAGTACCCTCCAAGCTCTCTGTATTTTAGTAATGGTATTGAAAGTTCTCTAGTCCCTGATTTTTCTTCCCTCCTACTCTTCGAACAAATCAACTCCTAAATCTGAAAATCAAGACATAACTTCAATGGGCAGGGAAAATACACCCTGCAAGTTTTCCTAAATAGCCCTTTAGGAAAAGCTTAAGTTTGATTATTGTAATTGATTATCTTAAACCCTTGAATATCAGAATTATGCATTGCACTCAGCATGTAGTTTGATTTGAAGCTGGATTTGGCAGCGGTCTTAGGTGTCCTTATTTCACCACTGCCACCCAACTACTCATTTCTGGCCCATACTCAAGGTTTGCCCCCTAACCTTGGATACAGATACAAAATTAAGTTATAGATTAACTTATTCACTGCTGTTAAAAGCACTAGTTACAAAGTGAGCTTAATCTCTGTCTTTCCTGTGACAGCACAAGTGCCATAGGACTGTGCGGTTAGAGAAAATAGGTAAGTTTCTTACATGGGTTCGTTTTCCATCAAATCAGCTCATTAATATAACTGGGCGCTAGTGCCAGCATATAATGGCTGGAAGAAACACATGGTTTTGGAATGGGAAGGTGACCCTTTGCTGGGCGGTAGCTCAGAGCTGAGAAAACCTACCATGAAGTTGCACCTCCTTTGGTGTATTGCTTTTGAGACTGCATGGTAAGCCAGAGTCCTGACTCAATCTAGGTAACAACAAACAGTCTCCAAAAGAAGTTGAGAAACAGCTACACAAGGAATAAAAAGCAATAATAGCCTTTGTTTTCAAATACATCAGGAGCATGATTACTGCCAGAAAATGTGTAAGATGCTCAAGGCATGAAAGGAGCATTAAAAAAAAAGAAAAAAGAAAAAGAAATCCATAGCAGAAAAGCTATGATTTTGAGATACATATATTTTTTTTTTTTTTACACCTGTGCTTACCATGGAGGAGGTTGAAGAGACTTCCATCTCAGAATCTTAATTTATGGAATGCATTTTGGGATTTGTTTCAGATTGAAGTATCCATAAGTAGTTTAGAGAATAAATGGACAAAACAGGCTATAACAACTCATCAGGACCAGAGACATCCACACAGAAATTCTTAAGAAAGTCAGAAAAGAAACAGGTGATTGTGGTGTACAGCTTCTCAGTTCAAATCATTTTGAGCCAGAGGAGATCTGAAATCTGACTGATGCAGCAACATATTTCAAAAAGGCAGATCCAGAAAACTGAAGTCCGTTAAATCTGACATCTGTGCTGTGAAAATTAGTAGAAGATATAACAAATAATAAAATAATGTAATCTGAATAATTATGACATATTGTGATGAGTCGATGTAAGTTTTGAAAGAAAAGTCCTGGCTTCAAAATATATTGAAATTCTCTTATGGAACCTGCAAGTAGGAGAACACAGGAGACCCAGCTGATATCACCTGCTTGCGTGTTCAAGAGGTGTTTAAAAGGGTCCATTCCAAAAAGCCTTTAAGGAAATAAAATGTTCAGGAACAAAAAAGGAAGATCCTTACATCAATAAATAACTGGTTGACAGTACAAAGCAGTGTACAGGTCAGCTTTCACAGCTGAGGTATGTAACCACTGAAAACCCCATGGAGATCTGTGCTATTCAACATATTAATAAGTGATCTGAAAAATAAAAAGCTGAATAGTGAGGGAACAAAATTTGCAATGGGAAGTTACTCAGCAAGTTAAAAGAAAGACCAGCTATGGCATATTGAGAAATATCTGGCAATAATGGGAGAAAAAATGACATGAACTTCACTGCAGACAAATGCACATGGGAAAACTATCTTTACCTATAAAGTGGTGGGCTGAGAATCAACCATCACTTCTCAGAAATGAGATCTTGAAGATAATTGGATAGTTCTGCAAAGCTGTCACATCAAGCACAGTTGAACCAAAATTTTAAAAATAGAGAACAAAATAAAAGCCATAATTACAACACTTTATAAATGCATAGTACACCTGCATCTTGAATACTCTGTGTAGTACCAGCCTCCTCAACTTAGAAAGAACAGAGTAAAATCAGAAGAGGTTGAAAGACAGGTGACAAGGATGATTACCATGACAGAAAGGGTTCAAGGAATATGATAAAGACCCAGCAAGCTGGAAAGGATATGACCAATGCTGGGACAGGTTCTAGATTCTGACCAGTTCAAAAGCTTGTTTTACAGTGTCGCAACAGAAACAGATATAAGTGAAGATATGGTGGAAGAAAATGGGAGAGAGAAGTCCTAAAACGAGTGCCTTTTCGAGCTACACCGGAAAGTTAGAGGAACAAACAGTGCTAATGCTTAAGAAACTGGGCACATAGAAGTATTCATAAAGCAACTAATTTATCTGGTTGAGTCTCATTAGATCCTTTAGGCTTTCTCTGCAAACAGTGGAGAAAGTCTCCCTATTTGGGCAATGATGAGCATCTAAATTAGGATCCTCTTCTGAGCTGGGCTCCAAAGGGCTGTCTCTATCTCCATTAATTAGAAAGGTAGCACAAGGAACCAAGGAGATGAAACTGCATACCTAACAAAGATACTATAGGTCTGAGCGCCTCTACTGCTCCAGTGGACAGGTATATAGAAAGTAGCTGCTATCCTGTTATGACTCCTGTTAATGGATTGTTGTGGAGGATAAAAAGCTCCAAATCCTGTCTAGAGGCTCTTCTCATGGCATATTTATATACCTCTGGTCAGCAGTTGAAGATCTGGTCCCAGGAAAATAACACTGTAAAGCTAGGTAGAGGCGTTCAAAGTCAGTATTGTAATCAAACCACCAGTTACCTCTACCCTATGCTAGACTGTAGGAAATTTGTCCCTACTTTTAAGAGAATATTTCTGCAACTCAGCATATATTCCATTCTTTAGGGATTGCTTTTACAAAAGCATTACAAACTACTGACATAGTCCAGATATGGTACATTCAGTTTTCTGTTGTGTCTGAGCACTGTGGCAGAATACAACCCATTATGAGACCCATGGAGGCTACTGGCGTGGCAGCAATGTCTGAAACTGTATTTCGTTTTAAAGCATTTGCAAAAAGTGTGAGTTCACTGATTTCTTTCACCCATAGCTTTAAGCTGTGTATTTTACAAAGAAGATTGCTTTTTTTTCTAAGTTTTTTTTAACTGAACCAGGAAGCCTTTAGTACTTATTGAAGGAGCACTATCTCCCTAAATCTCCAAATATACTGATGCAGGTAAATTGCATTTATTTTTGAGTAATATTTGCCCATTTTATTTTTTAAGATTGTGTTCCTCCAGGTTTTTCCATTCATTTCTTCTCATTATTTTGGTTTTGGTTGTTTTTCACTCCTTTTTCCTTTAGTCCTTTTACTCCTCCACAAACCACAACCCAGGGCAGACTTTTGAACTATGAACTTTGAGTGTTTGATTTAGTGCACACAATTTTAAATCTCTTTAGTAGCTACGCCCTTCTTATATATTGCTTATAGTTTTGGCATTTTTCTGAGTTGGAAACACATGTACTATTCAAACTTGCACTAAAAAGACAAACATGTAAATCTTAAGGCTTTAAGGTATGCATAAGTTGCCAACAGCATTCAGACCAATTCTTCCTTTCTGCACCAATACAAATAGAATGTAATAATCATTGGTCAGTACTAGCATAAAAATTTATCATCAGTCTTTGTTTCTTGGTCATTATTTGGAGGGGTCTAGGGTTTTGGGGGTTTTAATCCTCAGAAACAGTAGTGAAAAATGTTGAAGAAATTAATTGTATTTTTTATATAGCTATACTGAAGTTTTGCTGTTGCAAAGCTTCTTCTATGGTTTGCTTTATTTCTCACACATAAGCATTCCACTTGAACTTGCTTTGCAAGGTAGGCCCTTTTTTAGAAGAAGTTTTCACTATTACGGACGTATTTTTTCTGATGGTGCATATTTTATGTTAGCTTTTGTAATGGCCTAGGAAGCAACTTTGAGACAATAAATTAGCTGCTACCTGATTTATTGAAAGAATAAATGACTTGAAGAGATTTTGTTAGCTGATTTTTAGAAACTAGACACATTGCTGTCTAGTGTTGCACACCTTTATTGCAACTTGCTCATTTTTTGTATCTGAAGGAGAGAGGCATGCCCTGACAAAGAAAAGTCTCTCATGGCCATGCATTAACATCAGTGATGGCTTATTTTAGTATCAAATAATTTTGCTTAGCATTCTCTGAATCATAATTAAAACAGTTACTGAAATAATTTAAAGTAGATGAAAGTTATGTAAAATTCATGCATGGTGCCTTTTTAATAAACAACAACAAATATCATGAAGCAATCAGCTTTGGGTGCTTGAATTTCCTTTTAAAAAGTTGAACTAGTCTTAACTTACTGATTTTGAAGACACTGTAATAAAGAATTACTGGAGGAAATATTGCTTTTACTGTTTTCAGATAATGCTTAATGTTGTTGCAAATTATAAAATTTAATTAGCTATATAAATGCCTGAGGAGCAAATAATGTGCTATTGTCTTGATATCTTTCCTGAAATTAGTCTTTTAAAACAAATCTGCCATATTAATCATCTAAAAATATTTTTGATCGCTGAATTAATAGTTTGCAGCCTGTTTTCAGGTATTCATTGCCATAGGTGATTGCCTCTTAATTACTACATGGGCGCTTTCTATTCACTCTTATTAATTCATGTTTTCTGGCATAGTCCCAAAAGGCAGCCTTGCCCTATATCTTCTAATTACTTCTATAATTGAATTTGCCCACTTTTTCTAACCTATTTTTTAAACTGACTGTGTTTGTTCATGGTTTATTGTGTTTTTTTTGTGTCAGTTCTCTGCAAGCAGAATGTACATTGATTCTTTCCTCGTTTCTCATTAATTTTCAAGAGCTTTGCTGCATGTCTGTTTTTTCAGCCTGTCAGACCTATTGCTAGACCAAAAAAAGATTCTTATTATTAAAGGTTAGGTAAAATAGACCGAAGTTAATTAATTCATTAGTAACTCTGAGCCAATTACTGAAGCTTTCTCTTATTTATATACTTGTTAACAAGACAGAGATGAGAAAGGCCTATTATAGGCACATGTCCTTCAGAAGTTGGGCAAATCCTCTAGAGCATATACGTTTAGTTCCACCAAAGAAAAAGAATTGACCTCAAAATGAAGACCTGAAGATCTAGCTGGCAAGTACTTCACAACCTGATGGACCTTCTTGTGGCCATCAAAATGCTGTTTTAGATTCAATGTTTTGATAACAAGGAATAGGTTTTAATGATCAGCCTTATGAAGTGCACACATAATGTTTGAATATAAATATATTGACTTGCCAACTTCCCTAGAATTATTTCTTGGGACACATTGGAATAGTTGAACAAAGAATTACCCATGCATATCTATGCAATTAAGACATGAGTTGCTGATTGTGACTTCAGATAATTTCCTTGTGTCGACAAATGCAAGGAGATAGGTAGCTGGAAAAAAAAAGAAAAGATTTTTTTTTTTAAATACTCTGTATGTTATGAACCTTGCAAGAAAGCTGAAGTCGTACAGTCTTATAAATAAAATAGGGAAGCTATCTAGTGGGTCACTGATCAAGGTCAGATCTTTATATTACTGGCATCAACACTTATTTTAAACATTGTATTCAATACTTGACCTTATATTTCTTGAGGCTAAAGTATCACAAAACACCATTCTCTTTCACTGAGTTCATAAGAATGCAACTCAGCTCTTGCCATCAGTACAAGATTGTTGGTTTTGAACAGCTTACTGATACTTTACTGGAAAAAAATAATCAAGCAAATCTTTGGAGTTTTATTTTCTGAGAATTCAGCAGCTTGATCAGAGCTCATTAGAATTAGAAAGCACTTATCGCAATTCTTTGTCAAATGTCTTGCAAACCTGGGCTGATATCTAGTTTTAGAGGGAAATTATGCAAAGACTGAGGAATGTTATATGAGCATTTTAAGAAAAGAAACAAAGCATGGATTCAGAAACATCTTTTACTTAGTCCTTGCAGAATAAGAATCCAAATAAATTTAAACAGGAAGAAAAAAGTGTTTGAACCACTGAGGACCAAACAACTTGGCCTAACCTAGCCAATTACATTTGGAAGAAAAATTGGTCCATAGATAAATTTAGAATTGTACAAAAAGGGCGGTGACTAAATTATCTGGAACTCCTACCCCTGTGCTAAAAGTAACTTTAGGTTAAAATCTTCACATACCACCGTAAGAATTATTTTCTAATCCTCAGTTATTTCAAGCTTGAGAGACAAGAAGAAAAGGAATAAACTAGTACAGCATCTGACAACATGCGCTCCTCACCTGCACCTGGTTGCTAGCATAAGGTCTGGCTACAGTCACCATACTGTGCTGAAATGTCTATTTGCTTCTGCATAACTCCTGGAGCACAAACAGCTTTCTCACTCCACTCGCATGCCATATACCTCGCTGCAAAACTAGGGTCTTTACTCTTCAGTTTTGTTCATTCATTCTCTTCCTGAAATTATTTAGGAAATAAATGGCATAGGAACTGATGATATCTTGATCAGATCATTATTATTTCTGGTATGAAATAAGTAAGTAACTAATTATGGAAGTGCTCAAACTGCTCTGCCGTTAAAATAGCTTTGAGATTTGCTCTTAAAACAGATATTCACGTCATCGTGTGTGAATTATGTGATGTGTGCTTGCCAAACTTATATTGTTTATTTGTGGAATGGAAAGTTACTGGTTTTGAGAACTTTTCAAGTACATCCTTTGATTTATTTCAGTTATTGGCAGCTATCCTTAAGACTGTGTGTGTCTGATCTGGATCCTTTCAGCAGAAACAGTGCAAACAGGTTTTTGAAAATTTCATTAGAAGAAGGGTACATATAGACAGGTCGGAATTGTAATGAAATGAGATGAAAGAAATTCCATTAACACTTCATTTTTCTGTTAATGGAATGTTATCAGATTGAGTCCTATTTTATGCAATAGTATTGAAATAATTTTTGCCGCTACAAAATGTATGTTGTGAGGAGTGGGTCACTTATCTGCCCCCCACCACTCTCCTGGTAACATTTTTTCTAGTTTTGCAGAACTGAGAGCTTGCACTAGCTCCATAGGGACAGATCCTTTACTAAAGTCAGCGAGGTTTTAAGAAAATGTGAGAAGCATTTGTGTGTCATCAGCTGTGTTATCAGAACCAGGGTTGAAATTCAAGCTGCTCATCAGAGTTTGTTGTGGGCTTTTTGATAGCATGCATTGACAGCTACAATATTATCAAAGCAAAATAACAGTTTGTGGTGGTTAGCTTGTAGAGAAGAGCAGCAGACAGGACAGTAACACCTTTTTCATTTTATAACTAAAATTATAAGAGCAGCAGTAAAACAATAAGAGTTTGCTGTCTGAAAAGTTCCTCATCACGATATTTGTAGCTCTTGCATATAAATTTATTTCTATCCTTATGTACTTTGTGTTGCATTTGATTCTACCTCTGTCATGTATACTTTTATAGCTATTCCTACACTTTACTCAGAGTACCCTCTAGCATGTCTTGAAAATAGTCCTCCATCTGCCATTCTTAGCTCACTTCATGTGAGTTTTCAGCTTCTGCATGAGCCACAGTAGTGCTTTTTACTTAATTCCATATCCTTTCAGTAACTTCATGTAGTCTTCAAGGAACTTGTAAAGAGTGTATTGACTTCTTGAAACATGCTTGTTTCTTGTGGCATTTCTTTTAATTCATTATTGGTTCTACTTTGTAGAACACCCTGTGATTGCAGCAAGTGAATATGCTGAGCTGAAGTTGCAAAATCATAATCATCATTTACATACAAGGAAGCAGAGATGCTAAGATTTCATGAATTTCCATATGTAGCAAATGAGGAGTGTGGCAGAGCCAGCAGCATAGCACCTTTGCCTGGTTTGTGTGCTGGGCTTTTGCTATTGGACTCTTTCCACTCCTTTCTGGTACACACTGTGATGATTAGATGACTAATATGGAGATACTAAAACACATCTGTGTTGTTATAGTGAGTAGAATCTTATAATTGTCAGTGGATTTGAAAAGCATTTTATAAAGGAAACACAATAAATATTTTCTGTTACTTTTTATTAAATTAGAGCTTAACATTGTTTAGTATCTTGGATATTGGAACTTTTTCCTGTGTTTTAGACACTTACCTGAAAACAAGCCATCTGATTGGGTAAAACTGAATGTCAGTAATGTTGATCAACAACATTTCTGCTTACCTGACTGTGTGTTCTTTATTGACTTTCAGTCTAACAGTATTTAATCAGAATAAATATACAATATAAAATGAAACTGTGACAGAGGGAAGAAGAACAAAACTGTGTCCAAGGATTTTTTTGATAAACACAGGCACTTTGCACAAGGCTCAGATATAAGGTAGGGAATTCAGCATCCCATGCTGGCCTCTGGCCAAAGCAGGGTGATTGGGCACTTGGGGTTTTACGCTGAAGTTGACCTTTTTTCCCAATCTTGAAGGAAGAAAATCATTAGATCTTCACTCAGCGCCAGAAGCACAGCATTAGCAAAACTTATATCCTAGTTTTGCTCAACGCAGCAGGATCTATTCTGCTGTTCCTAGCATCTTTTTCAGGACACCTAGGAAAGTAATGTGTTCCTTATGGGTATCCAAACTGCTAATACAAACCAAATATGAGTAGTTATTATCTGCATTTTAGTGTTATGTATTTTACATCTAGAGTAAGTGCCACCACTGAAATGCCAAACCTGTGCTTAACATTGTGCCAATAGGCCTCCTCACTGATAAACCTTGACAGGACATTGTTCTCTTGTCAAGTGGCATTATCCTAGCAATTCAGCAAAAATTTTTCTTCATTTGGACAGTACATCTTTCAGACATTCCCTTCTTCTATTGATTTGTTTTCTCCTGTCCCTTTCTCCTTCTTTTGTTTTCTTATCATAGCTTCAGGTTATTAAGTGCAAAGTATTGATGGGAATGGGTGGTTTTGGTCGATGGAGAGCTAATGCATCCCTAATCCCACCATTGTTATAGAGTTATGCTTTACTCTGGTTCCTGATGGGGGAAAAGGTGCAAAGCTCTTGATCCTAGTTTTATTTGTCAGAAACCCATCCATCAATCAAGCACAAGCATGTCTGAATGCTGAATGACATGTGGGTCTCAGCTGAAAAAATTCGATAACACTGTATTGTCAGGTTGCTCACTCTTTTTTTTTTTTATTTTGATAAGAAATACATTTGACTGAAATAGATAAGCATGCAGCTACTAAAGACTTGAAGGGAGAGAGTGACATACATGGCACCAAAGGTTGTTGATCTTTGGTATTAATGATACTTATGAGTAAATAAAATAGGAAAAAAAAAATCTCTAGACATGCAACATGCTTAAATCCTGCAGGGTTTTTTTATTGAGCTGGGGTTTCAAGTTTTTAATCTGAACATATCTTATAGCCTGCAACCTAGGTCCAAATGCAGATTGAATCTGTGACTGAATTCCTTTTTTTTTTTTTTTTAATTATATTGGTTAATATATCACATATTGATGAATGGAATTTTGTTTTAATGTACATTGAGAAATCTGCCCATTTATTATTTCTGAATAAGAATGAAGATATATTGATTAATATATATTACCCTTTTAATATTTGAAAACACTTTAAATATCTCATCAAAGTACTTATATGTAGATATTTTATGCTACACAAATACATATGCATGTAATTTCAAAAACATCTTTTAAACTGTAATTGTATTCTCAAATATGTTTTTGGTACACCTTTATGCTAGTTATTGTGTGATGTACATTAATACATTGTTGAAATCTTATCCCCTTGCTTATATACAATTTTCTATTCATACTTAAGATAACTGCATTTAGGAACTGCTAAAATGGTGCAATATTCCATCGGTATGCTGTAAGTTTGGGAAAAGTAATCAAGAGATCAGAACAATTTAGAAAATTCTTTTCTTGCCATTAGAAGTAGACATTTTAGAATAAAGAACCACGTTAAATGACCTAAAAATTCCATCAACAAAGGTAACAAAAAGACAACCCAAATCAGAGGCTCTAAGATAAATATGATGTAGCCCCAAGTACTAGCACACTCTGTGAGTAAGCCATTTTTTCTTCTCTCTGTGACTAGGGGCTACAAAACTGCAAAAATCAGTGTGGGTGTGCTTTAGATTTGTTGTGTAAATTACATGTGCTTGGCTGCTCTATTGTATCTGGCCCATATTCTATAGCAGATACTTTTAGATGGAACCATCACATAATACATATAGTCAATATTGATTTTTATAGATTTAACAGAGCTTGAACTGAACTCTATGGTAAGCAAGGAAAAACTTAAGACGTGCATCTTCTCAAAACTGAGACGAATGTGTAAATATAAAAATATTATTGAATGTTCGTATCTGGGCATCTCCTGGCTCAGTTTTAATTTGGTATGGGCAAAATCAGCACAATGTGATTAAAAAATCCTGGTGTTAAATATTTGTTGGTTTATCTTCAAGTTATTATTTTAATAGTGATTTGATTATATTTATTTTGTGCCATTTTTGTTTAGGTTTGTACCAAGTGCAAGTGAACATGAAGAGTTATCAAAAATTTTAAAAGACATTCTGGGTATTGTCTGAATCCCAGATGATGACAGTTGAAATCCAAAACAGCTCTGCTAGCACGAAAAGCACCTTGGGGCCTCAATATGTATCATGAACACATTATTTTAGGTCAGCTTCAGTGTATGAAATAAAGACCATGACTCTCAGATGCAGAACACAAAAGTCTACATTAAGACGTGACATTGCAAGTTGCATATAACTGCCTATTTAAAAAAAAAAGAAATTAAGAACATGATAAATTCAAATCCCTAATTATGAAACATGGAAAATTTAGCTGCCTTTGAAAATCTCCATGTTAATTATCAAATACGAGGTAATCAAGTGTAAGCAGTTTGCTAGATTTTAGGTCATAAGTTAGTGTGACAGGACTGATAGCACTCCCTAATAAACCCAATACTAATATTTTCTCAGGGAAAAGTGAAGAGATCTGTAACTTTAAACAGCAAAGTAAAATTGAAAATGTTAGTTTGCCTTCATCATTATTTGTGAATAGCACATTGCTAACCATATATGTTTAAAGTAATCACATTTTTAAATACCAGTCTCAAGAGTCATTCCTGATCAGGCAGTAGTTACTGCAGCCCATAAGGATACACAGTTATAATTACTTTAAAAATGGATTCCTCCGGTTTCACACCCCTCCAGCCATCAGTGCCCCCAAAACCCTGCCTGTGCTTCTGAAGTCATGACCCAGCCTGCACTTAACCGGTATTGCTTGTAACATAGTAACAGGAAAAGCCTAAATACCGCGTGGGTCCTGTAGTAAGGACTTCTGGTCACTTCTGCAATAAGGAATTCTGAAAATGTTTTTATAGGAAGATAATAGGTTTTAAATTCCAGGGGAATGATTTCAGATAATCAGCGCTGGTCCTTGTTCCTTACCTCTATCCTAACGTACTGGCATGTGATCTGGGGCTAAAACTGCAAGGTGGCTGAGACACTTCAGCTAGTCTGCCTACTTATGGCCCTGCATGCACAAAGGATAAACAGTGTGTGGTCCTCGGCCTATAGGCATCCTTACACATATTCAGCTTGAGCTATCTGCAGTTCAGAATCCTACTTTTAAACTTTATTAATCTCTTTGCAATTTTGCTGTATTTAAAAATTGCAGGACATGTCCTCAGCTGGTGTTAATTGACGTAATTCCAAAAATGTTCTTGTTAGGACAGCAGGTTCCACTGATGAATATCCAGCATTATATCTCTATTAGCATTTAGATGTAGTAATCAGACCAGTCAGCTACTGAGAGTAAAGCAGAGCCTTGTCAGGGGGCCTCCACTTTAAAACTTTGTCTCTTGGTCTGTCAGTGCTTGATTTTATTATTCTAAGGGCATTTTGATAACCCCTCTGTGTTTGGGTCTTCATCATGGGAAGGTCTGACTAAATAATGAGGGTACTTTCTCTTTTGTCTTTAGAGAGAAGATTTACTTATTACTGCTGATAATATGGGTCATATTTTCAAAGCTGTTTTAACTTCACCTCCATGTTTGTACTGCATAAATACTTGCAATTACTTTTGTATCCAGTCACTTCTACAGATGAGCATTTGCCATTATTTTGCTATGTAAGTGATGCTTGTGCATGTATCCTTATATCTTGTTTCTATAGATAAATATACACAGGCACGAGTGGGTGTCAGGCTTTTATATGGCATTTTGCAATGCTAAGTATTAAATGGACAGTACAGTAACACCATTTTCATTCCCAAAATATATGATGGGCTTGTTTTGTACATTGGAGGTGGAGGGGAACCTGTGAATTCAACCTTTTCCCTTTTCCTTTAATTTTGCACTCTGTCTTATGTGACAAGAGGCCACGAAGAATCTATGAACATATGTGAAATTCCCAATAAACGAAATGCCTCTCTGTATCCTAACATTATCTGCTATACTACCTTGTAGTGCTAATCATTCATTTTTATAAAACATGAATCAGTCCTATGAAAAGGAACATTAACTTTTCTAAAGGTATAGCTCTGGTCCTTAGACAATAAACAAAGCCTTACAGAAACGGCAGTTACTTACCTCCTTTTGAAAGAAAAATACATGCGAATAGGGTGTCATCAATAAATAGTGCACTTCATGCTCCAGACTTTAATTCCACTTATATAGTTTTAGCCATTTAACACCACGACTTCTGACTGCTGTCTGTCTGAGAACTGGATGCTAGTGAAGGAAACGCTCTTTTGTATGTTGGTAGCAGCTGTGCTATGTTTTCCATTTACTCTTAGGCGCTATAATAGAGTATGATAGTATGCTTAGATGCAAATCAACTGCTGAAATGAATGACAGTAACGTTGTTGACATCCAGTATATGTATTAGAAGTCAGCACAAGTGTCACATTGGTCTATGTCTAGTGGACATCCAGGACCACTCAAGAGGTTAAGGACGTTGTTCATCAACTGGGAATGCAACTTGAGAAATGTAAAGCCAACAGAATTAGAAAGAAAGGGCAAAACACCATATCGTTTGTCCTCTTAAGTGCCATATGGCATCTCTTTAAAATGTATAGTACTAGGAAAAAAAAGAGATTAGTGCAAAATGTAAGAGCTGCTTCACAGGGCCCTAAGGACCAGCAGTTCAAAATGCTAGAATATCCAAACAGCCTCTCCTGCATCTTAAGGAATGAATTATGTCAAGCTACAGAAAATGATGCATGCAGTATTTCTTGTTAGCTTGACACATGTGCCAGAGTGGAATGATCAGCACAACGCTGTTGCATGATTGCTACATGTGTATGTTATACTGTACAGCTATAGCTGTTGTACAACTGTACAATTCCGCTGAGTTAGCAAGAGTGTTTGTTAATCCTCCGCTGAAGCCTACAGCTGAGGTGACAAGCAGCAGTATCTCCCTAGTGGCTTGCTACAAAGAGAGGTTACCAAGATCAATTACTGTTTTCATAAAATGCATCAAACTAAATTTTAGCTATTATAGGTAGGTGTTATTACTTCACATCTTCATGCTAGTTTGGTGCGATTTTATTTCTAATGGGAGTAATTGTTGGTCTATACACTTGCATCTCTGTCACATCTTGTGCCGTTGCTGCTCTCCAGGCAAATACGAGTCACCTGCAATTGGGTTCTGCTCACTGGGTCTCACACATTGCAGGGGCACCGGGGCAGAGTCCTTGCTCTGGATCTCTCAAGAGCAGCAGGATTTCTACTTATTAATCCTATGTCTGGCAACTTCCTTTAGAGAAGGGATAGCATGGATAAAACAGTGTTTAATTCTCAGTTTCTGAGACAAGTTCTTCAGTTTTAATTTCCTCTTTATATGCTAATTTGGGAATGTCAGTAAAGCAAAAAAGTAGAGGTTTGATATTTTGCAAATTTGTACATATTTGTCTTATTCTTAAAACATAGCACAAGCCCCTGCCAGTCAGTGTTCCAGCACCTTAGTGGTCCCAGATCTGGTTTAAGCAAAATAAATCTATCTATGCATATTTATATATATAGATAGATATAGATGCACACATAAATATATATTTTATAAATTGGTTTTCATTTGAAACAGCTGAACTTGCAGCCACATGAATGTAAAACATCAAAAAGCAGGTTCTGATATCGAAGTGCATTTGAAATCAATAATTTTGAGACTAGTAATCTAGGAGAAGACCATTGCTTAATTTCCATATGTCAATTTAATTCCTTTTTAAGAACAAAAGGAAAATCATTGGCTGGTCTGGATTTTTCTAACATCTTCAAAGTATTACATTATGAATTTCCTTGCAGTACTAGAAGAGTTATTTCTTCATTTAGTATATGCAAAGTTTGAAAGCTCCATTTATTAAATATGGAAAAAAAATATATTTGAGAAAGCTACAAATTATTTAAAAAATGTTTAAATAGTTGTTCTTAGCTGGTTTTGGACCTGATGTTCTGTGTCCTTTACTTTTGCTAATTTGCCAATGATTCCTGCAAGGGAAAAGAACTCAAAAGAGGATCTTCAAATTGGTCCCTACAGCTGTAAAACTTCAGATATGAGATAAAAACTCATGGAGTGCTGTACAGCATTAACTGAGAAGGGATGAAATTGTTCCATCAACCTGAAGCCCCTGCAAGCTATTCTTTTTCCACTCTTTATTCTCATGTAAGTCCCAGTAATGTCAATGAGAGCAACTTGCACTCTCAAAGCAAAAATCCACCCAAAGGCAACAACTCATAATGAAAAGGAGAAAAAAAAAAGAAAGAAAAAAAAAGAGAGAGAAAGAAAGCATAAAAGCACCAGAACAAAAAATTTCCATCCTGAATTAAAAAAAAAACCAATAAAATCTTCACCACATATGTTTGATTCAAACAATATTTTGTTGCCTGTAAATTGTTTGCAAATGGAATGTTTTATTTTTGGAGGAAATAATCCAGAAAAGCATTCCACCAAATTCATGATAATTTGACTGCACAGTCTACATTTGAAGCATATTAGCATATTCACTTGTGTGTACAAATATATAAACTGTCATCTCCCAGGCAGTGAGAAGAAAATTGACAGAGGAGGTTCAGATGGGGAAGAAAAGAAAGAGTTGCCAATAAGGCCGAAGGCTTGCCAAAATCCTGTAAGTGAAGGAAACGAAACAAAACAGAGAATAGACAAGGAGAATGAGTGGCTAATTACTGTACATCCCACTCAGCTAAAAATGAAACATACAGGCACGAGACATCAGAGAGGCACATATTGCATAGGCACATCCTGACAGCAATGACAAAACAGTGTAATCACAAACAGAAAACTAGGAACCTTTTCCTTTTTGTTGGCAGCGTTGGTTGAATGTATTCGAGCAGAGAGGCTGTTATTCCCCTGTCACTACCGGTCCCTTTTCTTTCCTGTGCAGAAAGAAATGGCTCAGGGAAAAGCAAGACTCCAGATCGGGCAGGTTTCTTGTGCCTGCAGGGTCCAATTTATTTCCCATCAGGCCAGTGCTTTTCCTTGCTCTTTCTTGACTCAGGTGGCAGGTATGTTTTATGCTCACACTGGGATGTGTGCAGGTCAAGTCTTGATACAAATTACCCATTAGAAATTTGGGACAGCTGGGTGATCCCTGCTTTCAACACGATTGGCTGTGTCAGTGTGAGCAGGTGGCACTTCTTGGTACTGAAGTTTGTTATGATTTTAAGATGTAGCCACAGGGTATTTTTTTAAAATCATTTGTGAGCCCTCTATAAAAGACACAATGCATGGTGAAAGGCTTATGATTTTTCCAACATTTAGCTGATAATCACCATACATTTCTGTAATTCACCAGACTCATATGTTTCTTCAGGCTGCAGTGAGTATGAAGTGGTTTAGTAACTGGTCACTTCATTATTTTAATCTAATCAAACCAAATATAGACAAATGAAAGTATTCTGAAAGATATGACTGTAACTCAAAATTGAGGAATCTGAACACTGCAGGAAATTATCAAAGCACTTTTGTATGTACTCATGTCCACTGGGAGCCTGGCTCGTACTTATAGATGTGAACAAACTGGAGTATTCTCTGTGCATGGGACTTTACTCTCACACTTGGCTATATAGTGCTTTTGGTCACAAGAATTATCCATATGGACAAAACAATTCATTGGTGTGCTCAAATAAGTGTATATTTGATGAAGAAAGGAAAGGAATTGCATTGCATTTTCCAGCAAACTCAAATGGAGTACATGTTGCCAACTGAAACAGAAAGGAATTACAGCTGGAAGCAATTAACTAGATAGTTGCATGTGTACAGGCTGATGAGATTTGTGAAACTCATTGCAAATTGCTTCAGTCCCTCTCTGCTGCAAGTTGGTCAGGTCCTTGGCTTGCAGTAGATACAGAAAGGTACAATAGTTCCAGTAGAGAAGAGGTGCAGCTTTACACAAGTAGATCCTGGCAGCAATTAGCTTCCATTAGCACAGTGACTGCACCAAGCTCTATGAAGGTGCTTCACAGAGACCTCTGTCTTCTGTTTAAACACCTTGAGGGTGATGTGAGAGTGAAGCAAGAAACAATGTCTTAGCAACAAAATGCTTTAGTGTCCTCCTTTTTACTGCAGACTAGCTAGAAATTGAGTAAAGACAGACCTCTCCATACATGACCTCTTTCTCTGGGTGAATCCCATGCTTTCCCAGTTCTGTTTACATGGACGAAAACCAGCCCCCCTCTCCTGAGGCTCCTTCACTCCCAAGGAGAGCCCTGTAGTGTGCTCACAGAGCAGCCGTCTCCCACATCCATCAGGGCTTTATGCAGGAGGCTTACTGCATTACACTGTGGTTTTCAGGAAGAAATGCAGTTTGATGGCCCTCTGCAATTGGACAGCTTTCCCAGTTATTTCATTCAGGTGATCAGCTCCCATCTGGGGCAAAGTAACTTTTTTGTACAGCAGTGATAAATGGCAATTCTAATGCAGTGAGAGGTTCCGTAATGTGGACAGATACCATTAGTAAACTGTGCATGGGTCTACACGAGATGGGGTGTTCTTGGGAATATTTTGTGGTATTACATTCAAAAACTAAACCACATTTATTTCTGCTTGAGGACACTGTGACTTACAGTTTTTAAGGGAGCAGTACTCTGCAGCTATGAAGTGGCTGTAAAATGTTCTTAATACGGGGCATTTTTCAACACTGGTTTGAGCTCAGCATTCTGTAGCACTTCTAGGCTGAGAAACCTATTATAGTGCTGAATTATGTCTGGAGTTATAACAGAGGTACCGTCTCTCTGGTGGAGAAGAGTATGTGACTGAATTGAGCAGCATTGCTGTTCGATTGCATTGGGTGAATAATCTGCAATTCAAAATTATTTAGTGAAAATATGTTTCTGAATAATGCTTTCTACCATATTCACTTGGGTACAGTAATGGTCTGCTGTTACTTAAGTATGCCTTAATTGCCTCCCAGTTCTTCTGCAACGCAGCATATTCAAATATGAGAGTGGAGAAAACTAGTGTAAATGTTTCCTTCACAGTATCAGTTACTGACAACCTTATATCTGTCCTCTGAAAGCTATACCAAATACAGGCTATCCAAAAAATCAGATGAAAATTCTCAGCCTTCATGTCTGTGTTTTTCAGTTATCTTGACACAGGACAACTTCAAAGAAAATCCCTTCAAGTTCTTGGAAAACATTGGGAATTAATAATCTCAGACCTCATGGAAAGTACCATGAGAAGAAAAAAGCTAGACCATACAGAAGGCAATCTTCCAAAGGGTTAGCCTGTCATTATGTGAAAATTTCTAAGGGTATCAGTCAATAGCACTCCCCATTTCAAAAGAGAGGATAATTTAATAACAAATATAGTATAAATAAATACAAGTGGCAGAAGTTTGGAATATGTTTTATGTAGTAAAGCTTCTTTAAAATTATCGGAAGGCCACACTACAAAGAAATATTATAATTATATCTGATTATACTCAAACGTACATTGTGTTTGCATCAAAATCAAAAATAAATGTAGGACATAAAATTACAGCTGTATTCTGTTCTCATTAAATTCCTAGTTGTGTTTCTAAATTAAGTAAAACTAATCTTTTTAATGAAATAATGTTTTAACCTGGGAGCTCTAAGACAAAGATAGAAGTCTTTCAAATATCACATATTAGGCATGAATAATTTTTCATTTTTTATTTGATAGGCTTATAAACAACAGAGTTGGCCATAAAAATGAGATCTTAGCAACATCTGAATCTCTAAAAAAAAAAAAAAAAACAAACAAAAAAGATCAGTGGCATTAACAGTGTCACTTTTACTGCTTTCAAAGTAGAACTCTGGGAAAAGGTAGCCTAGAAAAAATAATCCAACACCAAACCTGATCTGTTGGCTGGAGGGAGCATTGTTGGCTTCTATCTTGACCTGGGATTGAGAAAAGAGGACAGAGAGATTTAGTAAACCTACCCCTCAGGTCTGTAAGGCTGTAGGACTCCAAACTTCTTCCCTGGCAAGCAGCTATCACTGGAGTGACTTACTGTGGAGGAGGGATAAATAAAGTTTCAGGCTGCTGCCTGCACTGCCTCACAATCCTTGTGCAGAAAGGAAATCTTCACAGTGCAAACTCCTCTAGCTTTCTGTAGTTTATACCAGTAGAGTGTCTACTAAATCACTACTGTACATGCACAATTCTCCTTAAGTGAGCAATAACAGCTAGTGAAAGCAATCAGATTAATTAGTGAACAGCATATAGAAAGAAAGTACCTTTATAATTTCATTCCTCTCTATTAGAGGTTCCTTGTATTTTGCAAGTAAAAAAAATCAAGGCATTGTGTCATGCAGAGACGGGGAAGCTCTGAAGCACAGGACGTGTTACTGTAGTGCTGATCTGCAGATGGTACACCCTGCTGCTCTGTAAATTTAATAGCTTAATGGTCAATGCCATGTAAACATGCATTCTAGATGAGAAATGTTTTTATCTGACTGGTTCAGAGCAAGACCGAAGTAGACACACATTTGTCCATACCAGTCAGTGCAAACATGACCAGCAAGGGGAGGGTGTGCTCCACATACCTTGTCCCCTAGGATGTCTTCTCAGGGTGAGGAAAATTTTCCTTTGTGGAGTATGTTTGCATTACATGATTTTCACAGCAATAATCTTAACAACAGCAAGATTTATTAGAAAAAGTAACTAACTCAATGGGCAGAGATATAAAGTAAAACCAGTTTATTCTGAATAAATGTAATCTCACAGGAATTTATTTTACTTTAACTAATGCTCTAAATTTGAGTTCATCCTTCTGCTTAATTTGACTTCTATTGTCCAAATGTTTCAAGGTAAACATGGCTAACTTTCTATCAAAAAATGTAAAAAAATGTGTGCTACTATTGTTTTCAACTGACAGATCATCTTGTTTCAGAATCCTTTATGTTCTAGCAGGTGTTGTCAGGAGGAAGACCATCTCACAGCCTGGAACGTAATAGTAAGAGGAAAAAGACACAGTACTTTCTGAAGAAAGACTTGAGAAAATGTTAGTATATCACTAAGTGGTTTTACCATTCCAACCACATACAAGGTTTTGGGGGTTTAGATTGTTTGTTTGGGGTTTTAGGTTGTTTTTATTTTTCTTATGTCAAATGTCTATCTCAAGCTTTACAAAATACTTATTTACTGACAAAGTATAAATCCTGCAACATCTTCTCATCTCAAAACCCAAATGAAGAAATGAATGACCATATACAAATAAAAGTGAAATCCAAGCCAGACACTCCGTTACCCAGAAATGAAAGCCGTTCTCCTCCTCTGTTCCGAAGGCTTGAACAGCTGATGAGCCAATGATGGATAATTTGATATACCCAGAGGCTCAGCAAGCTTTGAGTAATTTGGAACAAGGATCTGAGAATTTGCGCAGTGGCTTCTGCAATACCCTATGCCCTAGGCAAAGAGCTTTCAGTGGCTTTCTCACAGTTAAGGCTATTAAGTCCACTGATGGAAACATTAGATTCTCTGTCAAGTCCAGTGGAAACTGTTCTAACAGTTAAATAAATTTTGCAGTTCCTCTGTTTAAACATTTGATAATAAAAACAGTAAGGAAGAGGTAGGTGGATGATAATGCTGTGGTTACCCACAACTTAATTGCAGACAGACATTGATGTAGTGCATATTTCTATATTTATTTATATAATGCATATTTCTATATCGCTCTTTATTACAGGTAGACAAGTCATTTCTTTCCAATGGCAAGTAAACTAATTTTTTTTACCATTTTTGGCTAGCCCTTTTTTTGTACATTTTCGGTATGTAACAATACCCTGTGAAGCTAATCCTGCAGATAAAATCTTCCTATTGAAAAGGGCAAAAAAAAAAAAAGAAAAAGTCAGACCCTCTCTTTTAGAGCCGAAGCAGGGGCCAGGACAGTTGAGCCATTTCCATTTACTTGTAAGGAAGAACTGAAGACCATCTTTAGTGGGGGAACAGTCACATCATACTCTTCCTGCCAGGCTCTGGTCAGCATTTTTATGCTTTTTCTGGCCAGCAAGCTTCAGATAACCACTTGTAGATTACTTTTTCCATCCCAGCATGTTTCCATGCAAATTTTCACTTGTAGGCAAGCAGACATACAAACACAATGATACAGTGATTACTCTGTGATTCCTACAGTCATGAAAACATGCATGTGTGTATGCGGCTCCTCATGCTAGGAATATGCTGCTGAAATGGGTGAAAGGTTGCTGACCACTTCTTGTCCCTTGTTACTTGTCCCTTCTTTTCCTTCACCATCAAACTTTATAGCAGCTTTACATTTGCTAGCATAAATGTATGTGTTCTGTCAGTGTGATTCAGTTAAAAAACAAACAAAAAAAAAGAAAAAAGAACTTGTAAACTAGATAATTTTAGCAGAACCTGTTCACAGACTGAGTATATGTGTGATTGTTTTGAACTGGGAACTTCTGATGGGAAGTAGCTAAGAAAAAGTGGTGACAGTATCCTCCTAAATTGAATGAGCAACAGCCAGAGCAAGGAATGAGGGCAGCAAAGAAAATGATTAGTTGGGAGATTAACAAGAAAAAACAAACAAACAATCAAAAAACAAAACAAAAACACAACAAACACATAAAAGAGGTATTTCACGCTGCCCAAAATTCACCTGTGAAACTCTGCCATGGAATTTTTATAACACATGATTAGAAAAAAAAAATTAGGGTCAAACAAAAGGCAGAAAAATATGTCAGAATCCTTTTAAAAACTATCTTAGACTCAGAAAGTTCCTGAACTTCAAGTTGCTAGACATTGGGTGAATATGGCAAGGAAATAAGTTAACACTTTATGCTCACTCTGTCCTGACACTGTCCTCTATACTTCCACTGACCTTTGCTGTTGGAAGATGCAGGGCTAGATGCAGCTGTAGTGCAGCCATTTCAAATTTCACGTAACCAGGCCTTGCAAGCATGTTATGTGAATCACACATACTAAAACCTGTGAAGTTCTGAGCTTTTTCTGAAGCCTGTGGAAAGTACTTGAAAAACCTGGTTACAGTCCTGAAACTGCTAACCTGGTTTACACATACTGGAAATAAATTGTTAGCCCCTCCCCCCAGTAGAACTCTCCCATTTCATTTTATAGTGGGAGAGTAATTTAGCTTAAATGAGGGCTTGTGTGATTTGACTGTTTAAGTGGCTGAATTTTTTCCAATCTGCTGTGCGAGTGCATGTATCATTGTGTTTGTAATCTGGCTTTTTAACAATATGGAATGTTTAGAATCAAATTTTTATTTTTTCTTTCAGAAAAGTAATGTGAGTTAAGCAGTCTGCAACAAGTGTCCTGATTAAGAAAGAAATGTAAAACTTTTACTTTCTTAGTAGGACTTGATTTAATCATTCTGAAGTGTAGACTAGCTACTTCATCTGTTAAACACTATAGTTTCAGTTATCATCCACTGAAATATAACTTTTTCCAGAGTTGCAATGGAAATATAACAAACGGGAAAAAAATCAGTGCAATAAAAATGAAATTTTGCTGAAATTGAACATTTTAATGGCAACAGGATGAGGAGAAGGTGTATGTTGCAAAGGATTATTCACTTGGATTACAATTTTTTTCCAAAACTGGAACATCCTTAATAATGTTATATTTAGTATGTGTGAGATTAGTTTATTAGCATGAGTAGGTGTAGAAAAAGGACACTGATAAATTTCAAACATTTGGCACTGGAGGAGCAGTATGAACAATACAAATTGACTCACCAAGGCTCCAGTCCAACAGTTACCAATGTGCTTAAGTTGAAGTAAGTGATTTTTTTTTCCTGTGTAGCTATTTATAAACATCAGGCTGGACAGGATCCTAGGATTTTATAATACTGGAGCTAAATTAGCCTTCTACATAATTCTGGTTTAATAATTCAGCTTAATTCACTACTTGAGTATTGCTACAACTGGTTTATAAAGGAATCTCAATTTCGTAAAAAAAAATGCAGAATTAACAGTACAGTTCCCTTTTGCTTCTTTGGATGGTAAAATGTGTTCTGGACACTGTCATTATACACCCAATAGCAGTGAGGGCCAACAACAGCCCCTCATTGTGCATGTGCGTTACAAATGATAGATAAAAATCAAAGACAGAGAAATCATATTGCTGTCATTTGATGATCAGCCAGCATCATTTCAATGTTACCTAGAGACCTTTGGTAATTTAACTCTGTTATGTGTCTCTGTTCCACAAGGTGTAACATTTAAAAGAATAAATCGGATACTTGAGATGCAGGTTTATATGGACAAATGTATTGAGGAGCCTAGGGCTCTTTGATTTCCCAGTGCCTTTGTGGGTCTGGACTGTGATGTTGACTATCATCAGTTTATTGAAAATAGCATAGAATATACCTCTTCGCTAACAATTTTATTATCCCTAAATGCCTACTGCGGAGAAGAAAAGACAAGATAGATCCCCACAGAACTTACCATGGAAACACTGAATCTGGGGGGGAAAAGCCACTCAAGATCAGTGCTGTCCACTCTACACAAGTACAGATACGTTCTGGTTTATTGTATGAAAAAAAGGTTATAGGTGTAGGCTTATAAGCACAAGTATCTGTCTGATCATGAGCCACTGACAGGGTGAATGTAGCCATTAACTAATTAGCATCAGAATTTGCATACCCTGCAACTTTCAAACGTTTTTATTAATAAATTGATGGTCATTCAAATACTTGTAAATTAATTAATTAAAAGAGATACAGAAATTCTTTTTTCTCCTTTTTATTTTCTCTTTTATCTCTTGATTGTGCTGGTCTACCCAGTGTGCAGAAAAAATTAAGGCATTAGCTTGTTAGTGATTAGCTTCTTAGACAGGACTTGTGAAAATTTAGAGCATTTAAAATTCTCCAGCTGGCTGCTATAGTCTATTTTGAGTGCTACAAAATTCATTCATAGCCCCAACATATTTCTCTTGTCCTTCAGAAATTAATGTGCTAAAAACACCAAAGAGAGAAGAGAAAAAAAGAAAAGAAAAAAGAAAAGAAAAGAAAGAAAAAATCCCTGTTGCCTGGCATTATTAGAACAGGAGCTATAAGCCTCTAAAAAGTATGAAATACCTTATTCTGTGTTTAGAGTTTAGAGCTGATTGTATTATTTGGTGGTTGTGGCCTTGAAGTATTTTGATTTCATCTTAGAAAACAGGGCTGATTTGGATGAATTCCAGCTGAAGTACAGGATTTGAAGAATTAAGCTACAGAGCATAATGAAATGATTCAGTCCTGTGCAATCTGATGAACATCACTGTGTGTAATGGGGGTGTGTGTGGTTGTATCTGAAGCTGGTTGTATACCATTGATTACAAAAGTACCTTTTACACATAGTGTAAGATAATTACTTCGTATGAAAAGCAGACTATTTTAAAGCATTTATTTTAATAAATACATTTAGCACTAGTTTTCTGTACGTGGGTATATTGTTAGTGGGTAGTATTCAAGGCTAAAGCCCTTACCTTTGTGCTGATGTTGAAAACTATCAATTATAAAACACCTAACAATATTCTACCAATGAGCGCTCTCTGTTAGTGTCACGTTCCTATTCCTCACTTTAAAAGACAGATATTGCTGCATGCAGGAGCACCGAGACTAGGGTACCATTGTTAGGGCTGATTAAAGGGAGGAGAAACTGTTCAAATTTTAGGGTTCTTTTCTTATCAGACATCTATTGAACTGAATAGCATTTTGTTTTATACCACACTTTTTATGGCCTAGGTATATCAGAGCTCTTTACAAAACAGTCTGTTTCAGTAATAAATATTACTAGTATAGTGAATGTGTAGGCATCTATTATGTGATCTACAATAGTTCATATACTCCTTGGCATTTGAACAATGCATTTAGGTAGTAGGGTGATGGGAATACATAAGATAGTTTTATTTGCAACAGTTAAAATTAACATTTAAGAATCTTAGCATTGAAACTAAAAGTAGGAGAAAAATATTTATCCTGCAGCTTGTAATTTGGCAAAATCTGCTTAGCATCCACCTGGATACAGAGTTGTGGTAGACAAAAAAACCTGAGCAGTAATTGCTCAGTGGAGGGATGGAGTTCTTGAAAGAAATAGTCTAAACCTACAAACATCTCACAAGCGGCTTAGGACCACAGTAGAAACTGTCCTTGTAACTGAACTATCTTTTTTTAGAGTGGTGGATCTCAGACTGCCTGGAGTAGGTTCATGATTTCAGCTAATTTTGACTGTGTCTGAGAAGAAATAAAAGGCGTCATGTAATAAATGCTGAAGAAGCAGTAAGAAACAGGGAAGGGAAAAATAAGAAAGCAAGACAGTAAGTAAATCTCCACGAATTGCTGGTTCAGCCTCAAACCGCACTGACATATTTGTCCTCTATGTCCTCAGTAAAATTACTGCATGGCTAGCAGAGGCTATGAAAAAAATATGCATCTGCAACTCAGCTACCACAGTTCACAGTCCAGCAGAGTCAAAACTAGTGGAGACAGTAGAATTAGTAAAATCCTGTATTACCCCCAACTGTATAGATAGTCCTGAATGTGGTCTTTCTTACAGGTAGAGGTTCAACAGGCATAAAGCTACGTGGATGCCTTTCTCTGACTGTGCACGCCAGATGCATTTTCTCTGTCTTTTCTCTAGATTTCTGGCTACCTGTGCCCTAGCTATCTTTTCCTGTAGTCAGGGTCTCTCTCTCTTCTTTCTCAGCCTAAATCTGCTCACACCTCCCTTTCAGCTCTTCTCTGTCCCACTTCCTTCAACCTGGACAACACTGTGCCTCTTTTCAAAGCATTTATTTTTATAAGAAAATAAAATACATGAAATCTGAATTACTTCAAAACCATATTCTGGTGCTTTCGCTTGCTTCTCAATCCACTATTGTTGTTCAGACAGTGTATAGAGCACTATATCAAGTAATTGGGTATTATCTTCTGGACTGTAGTTCAGGCACTAAAAATAACGTATTGGTGACCACTTTGTTCCATATGCCTCCTTTATAAAAAGAGCTAATGGCGTTTTTTCAGATTTTCTTTGCTGTAGCATCTAGCAGAGGTGTTATTCTTTTTGTAGTAAAAGCAAAATAAGTATGAGCTGGATATGACAGTCACTTCCATGTAATATTGTAAAACTCATTGCCACATGATTATTTTCTGTCACCAGGCTCGTACTTGCAAGTTCAGACTGACATGGTCTCCACCACTGTTGTTTGACAGCATTGCTTTGTTCTACCATCCTTTATCCTGTGCTCTAAAAGACTGTGTAAGGGCACTAACAAAATTGGTCTCATTAAGACAACCACCAAGTGGGCCACTGTTACCAAAGGTGCCTGATGATTTTGATATTTAGCTAGCAACAACTCACAGGAGCCTGATTATCACAAATTATAAGGAATTGCGTTCTGCAAATCATGCTTTTATGAAGTGTATCACTTGGGCCTCCAGAACAGAGGAACCCAAAACACCTGATCACTTTTTGAAATCTCTGTGCTGTCCACAGTCGGGTAGATGATCTTCAGGACTGGGCAGTGGTTTCTGTCTCTTGGTGTGTAAAAGGAGCAAATGTGGTCCTGGAAAGTTGGTTTGAAGGCCTATTTGAAGCATCTTTTCCTGTGTAGCCCTTTCTGTTCACTTATTGGCAGACCCCTGAAATGCAGTTTTATTTCTGAAGGCATTGCAGGTTATTACCCCACTCACTTCTTATCAGCCGGTGAGGCTGAGCTTTTGCGAATTACTGCAAGGTGATCTCTTTTCCTTACTGCAGATGTTGAAAAGAAGGATGACCAGCTGACAGTAAAATTGCTTGGTACTGATGAGCCCTTGGCTTTGTTAGTGTGGTAAAACATACATCATTTGACAGCTGCTTGTACATGGAAAAAAACATAGATGATTAACGGTTTCCTATCTTTTCTTGCTACTGATCTTCTTTGCTTATGACAGATGAGATTCAGACGTCTTATTTTCAAGAGACAGAGAGAAAAAGCAAGAATATTTAAACTTGTTCTCACCTAAGTCTTTTATGTTATCCTAAAGACCTTATTTGCAGTAGAGATTTCTTCTGAATTTCAGCTCTTCTAAAATGATCGGATCTGTCATTCAGCTTTAAAAAGGAATGTATATTCTTCCCTTCTGGATTTTTTTTTTTTTTTTTTTTTTTGCAACAGGGTATAATGCTAATTTTACTTATTCAAAAATTAAAATAGCAAACAGTTTATATGAGGTGTTGATAATTACCTATATTACTGTAATGCTGTGACAGATGTTGGCAAAAAGAGGCAGAAAATGCCTACAGCTGTGCACTCCATGACATCCAGTTTATACTCAGACAGAAGGCTAACAGATGTTCTGAACTATCACTTTGCCTAAATGTTTTTAAAGTCTAAGGACCTGCTTTATAATTCACTAGGGCCTTGTTTGGTTTCACAGAGGTCCTCAGAATTCCCATCTGTGACAATTAATGTCAAAGACACTTATTGTCCTTATTAGCCCTCTGCAAATAGATAATGTGTATCTGTATACTCCCAAGACTTCTATTTTTGTGACCTAGTTATTAATTTCTACAACTTGTATATAACACAACTCTTGTTTTGAGCAGAAAAATCATTCACTGACATGAATACAGCCAGAGCAACAGTCAAAAGATTGCTGATGTACTTTTGACTGACCTTAAAATACCTATCTTAAAACATTCTTTATTCTCTTCCTGAAAGTTGTAGTCATTTCTGAGGTGGCTGTAAACTCCTAACAGCTTCAAACTTCTTGTTTTCCCAAAAGAAATATAAATTCTGGTGGTGTTAAAATAGAGCACTTAAACAGGCATGCTCAGCTGCCAGAGATATTCCTAGAAAATATCTTCATTAAAAACTAGCTAAATCATTTAAGAGATACTTTAAAATACAAATAAAAATCAAATTTCATAAATTATGTCATTTAATTTCAAAATGGAGGTGTCATAAAAGTGATGTGTATGTAGTGTGTATACGCAAAAAAATGAGATTTAAAAGAGTCTTCTGTCTTCAAGCTCCACCCAAATTTTCCAGCATACCTTTAGATAAGCAAAAAATGTCTCTAGTGTAAAGCAACTTAATGCTTTATTGATAGTTGCCATTTCTTTTTAAAAGCCGGATTCCTGTTGTACAGTAGTTTAATAGTTTAAACATTACACTAACATAATCAGCGTTTGGCCTTTTCTGTTCCCCAATCCTGTATAGAAGCAGAACTCCAAATTGTACATCTTTCTGCGTTTGTTTCTAAATTACTCCCCACACTTAATTAAGAGGATGAGAGGGATGCCTTATTCCTCTTTGTTATAGGCTAAGCTCTCAGTAATCCCAAACAAAAGAGCCAGTTCTGGAAGATATAGGATTTGCTAGCAGGATTATGGTCTCACAGATAATGATGTGCAGTCAGCAGAAGCGAAGCTTTATTTTAATTCAAATAAGCTAGTAAACAAACCACTGACAAGTCTGCTGGTGAGAGTAACTGGCTTCTGTTGCCCCATTGGCAGCTAAATTATAGAAAATCTATTATACCCTGTTTACAATATGTTTAATTTAACACAGATACAAATTAAACTATCCACAATGCCTATTAAAATAACAGTGCATATTTTTTTTTAAATATATGAATGGTTTAATATGTGAAGGTACATTCATTTAATATATGAAGGTACATTCCCCTGACCTTAAGAAGGGCAATACTGATTTGGGAGACTGCAGCAAAACACATGCTATAGTCAACAGATTCTCTTTAACAGCAACAACAGTGATTTGAAAAACCCAGAATATTAATAGTTCAGTTTTGTAACAGATAATGAGGTTAATTGGGGTGTTCTACCTTCTGAGCATCTGCTCTTACACACTTCCCTCCCCCTAGGTTCCTGGGCCTCAGATTTGATAGAAGTGGTTGTTTTCTAATCCCTTGTACAGTTTTTAACTCAGTGCCAGCTACTGTATGAGGTCTTTGCCCTTTTCCTGATGCAAATAGCTATCCCTCATTTCTGCATATTCTCACTTATTAATGTTCTTTCAAATAGTCTGGATTTCTTTACTTTGGGATTGTTACTGTGTAATAGTGGTAGAGGGTTTCAAATTATGCAGAGGGATTGCTTCTTAGGGCCTATGTTGTTCCGAGGAGAAAGTGTTGGGTACAATGTGATGTTGCCCACTATGGGCCCTGATTGTTATCTTGAGTTTTATAATAGCTAGAATGAAAACAGATATTGGGAAAAACCGATAATAATAGAAGGCAAATGTTGTGAGGGTCTATCTAAATCTGGGTATTCCCAAATACACTGAACATACCTTATAAAGTCACTTAAATCACTGTGGGTTATGAGGATCAGCAGATGTTACAGTGATGAGATGGTGGTAGTAGACTACTTGAAACCATACAGAAACAGCAGAGGAAAATATTAACTTCTCCAAATTCACAGACTGATAGAATCATAGAATAGTTAGGGTTCATAGGTTATAGGTTTCCATAGAATGGAAAGGACCTTAGGATTATCTAATTCAACCCCACCCCCCCGCCATGGGCAGACACATCTGTGTCTTGAGTAGATGGCGATGAAGAAAGTGCCAGGCAGAATATTGCCAGTGAAAAGCTCTCTGGACTTCACTGGGAGCCTCCTGCCAAACTGGCTCTCTCCCTTGCAGTTTCAGTCTGCTAACAGCAACAATAATCATGTAATGAGAACATAAGCTTTGAGTGATGGCCGGCACATTGTGGATTGTCAACTTACTCCATGGTAATATATTCTGAATTAGCATTCTAAATCATGTTTCTCACATCATTTTAAGATGTCAGAACACATGCAAACTCCATATGCACGCATGGAAGTATGTGTGAAAGGCATATCTGCCTCCTATAAATGTGCAGGATTGTATATCATGTAGGTACCAGGTGCTAGATTGTAGACTGTCACATGTATAGTGTAACAGTGTATAGCATGTGTATGGGCATGAAATGTACAGTGTAACATATATACGTACTGTGTGCATATGTATGCACATTGTCTATTTTTTAATTGCTGTTGTTATTTATCAGAACATTTTCAGACCCAATATTTATTTTTAATACAGCCATAAGGTATGTAGGAATTTGTTACAAGTTCCACTTATTTGATAAATTCATTTGATAAATTTGATAACTTCATCTTTGGTATATAAAAAAGTCCAGTTCCAAAGAAAGTTGACATCTAAAGATTCGAAGATGTCAAGTGCAGAGATATTTGGACAGAATGCTTACAGAATACTAGCAGTGCCATACTTTCTGCTCTTCTTCCCCAGAGAAATTTATCCTACACCATGTGGTCATCTTTCATCACATAGCAAAATTATTACAGCAAATGTTGAGGTGATAAATGAGCAGGTTTTGGGTCTCTTGTAGCAATAATGAAAAAAAAAAAATAGTTGAAAGATCTCCCATTCTAGGTGTCATATGTGAAGGTCTTACCTGCATTTCTGGGCAGTGAAAGGCCTGTCTGCTGCACAAACCTGCCCCTCCTCAAGAGTGGCTCTTACAAGCTACAGGTTCCTTGTTTTTAAGTAACTGGATTTTTTCTTGTCATGTTGAGGAAGGGTTAGGGAACAACAAAAAAAAAACCTACTACCGGTGTGTCACAGATGTTGTAAGGCTGGAGGGTGGTGGGAAGCCTGTCCAGCCTTTCCAGGGACCGTGCGTGTGTGTACAATGGAGCGCGGGCAGCATGCCAGGGTCCTCACACGTAGCTTTTCGGTTAGAAAAGCCTGTATACTGTTAAAATGAAACGAGAGGAGAACTGCTGGAAATTATCATTTCCCCCCAGGGAAAGAAAACCTCGGAGGAAACCGGCGCAGCCCCGCGGGGGACCAGGGCCCCCCCTGCTCGGTCCCGCGTGTCAGAGGCAGCCTTGGGCAGGCAGGGGTGAGTCGGGGCAGCGCTCTAGTGTTAAACTTTAACCCTCCTGTCAGCGACCTTGTGTGCGAAGCGAGGGCTTGTCCTGTTCCGTGTTAATCTCAAACTGTCCGGGGCAGGTGAACTCCGGGGACGGCGGCGAGCAGATCCGTGCGCGGCGGAACCGGCGGAGGTTGCAGCTGAGCAGCTGCGAGCCAGAGCGGCCACAGCAAGGGCAGCAATACCGGCGGGGGGCGAGAAATACTGCAGCAGCATGGCTCTTTTCCCCTCCTTTAAAGCAGGGTCAGCAGTTTGTCCTGGGTAGGAACCCCAAAATTCAAATTATTTGTTTTTTTCGGGACACAGCCGTGGGTGAGACGCCTGCGCTCAGCCCCGTCTGGCAACACTTTGCAGATCTTTTCTGTTTGGATATGCAACATACAGAGATACAGATGCATTTCGCAAATTGGGAGTGATCTGTTATTTTATCTATGCACCTGGGTGCAGGTGGTTTTGGTTTTTTTTTCCCGAGGTTAAAATGAATCGAGAGAGGGTATTAATATTCTCACTCAATGGGATCTATCTCGGCACAGAGACTTATGGGTGCCGATGCCCATGTGGAAGCCCAGCCCTCCACAGAGCAAGGCGAAAAATTGAGATACGAGATGCGAGATTCTTGTAGAGTCCTTTCAACCTGTAGTTCACACTTTTTTTTTTTTTTTTAAACTTCCCTTCCTCTTCCCCCCCACCCCCCTTCTCCCCTCCGCAACCCGCGAAGGTCTTAGAAATTGCTACAGAGCGTTAGAAAGTTGCAGCCACCTGGTCCAAGCTCTGCTGACTGCGTTTTCGGTCACCGGCAAAATGAGCCTTAAGCCAATTTAGTGCTTCAGGCTAGCCAGAAGGATTCGTATTTCCCTTCTAGATGCGTGGCATTCCTGGAGTCTCTTTGTCAGCTTGCCGTAGGATGCTGATGTTATTTGCCTGGAAACTCTCTCCAAAATTTGTATACAGCGGTTAAGAACGATTTAAAATTTCTGAGCCATGGGGGTGTTTTGCCTGGAAAGCAAAAAAAAATTTCCATCATAAATCGATATTAAACTGTTCAGAGCCTGGCTCCCATTTAACCCAAAGGACCACCGTAGGTAGCAAAATGCGCGTTTCCTACTAATCCCTTTCCTTCATTGCTCTGAGAAATAAAATACCTCTTCAAGGGGAGCGACACTTTCTTCGCCAGTCTTACCAGTTTAGGAAAGTTCTGTTTGATTTCCTGAACTTTGGCACGTTTGGATCTTTTATGCCACATATGATACTTAAGCCACTTACACACGCACCCTTCACATACAAAGGCTATTGCAGAATGACAGGAGGTTGTTTGAGCCGTGTGCGTGGAGGTGAGCTCTGCCACGTTTCTTGCAAGCCTTCTCTTAGCGTTAAGCGCGGAAGCAAAAGCTTTCCCCGTCCCCTGGAAGCTCGCCCCTCTGTCCGGCAGGGACGAAGCCTCCGCTCCGCAGCCGCCCAGCGAAGTCTCTCGCACCCTCCCAGCCCCGGCGGAGAGAGCTGGAGCGAAGATGTTTATCCTGAGATGGAAAATGGGTTGTTGAAAAAACAAGTCATGTGCAAATAGTTTAATTTTCCGTTTTGATGCTTATCTTTGTTTTCCGAATTTCATCGGAGAGGCTTTAATTGGTGTGTGGGTAATAGTTCCTAAATAATCCCTTATTAGATGACTTCAGACGAGTTGGGAACCAATAACGTCTTAGTCCCAAAAGTGAAAGTAGAATTGGAAGGCGCGGGTCAGTTTTTGTCAAAGGGCTCATTTGAGCATCTTTCAGTTTGCTGAAAAAGCCAATTAAAGTATATTTGAAGGTTAAAGTCATTATTCCGTGCTGTTGTCGTGCTACAAGTGAGCCGAGTTTTGTGAAAACACAAAGGGCAGAAGTCACGGAGGTGGATTACTGTCAGTCCGGGCTCAGAGGCACAGCAAACTATGGCATTAATTCCTATAGAAAGGTAGACAAACACAGTCACTGACTAACAACTGCCCCGCAGAGCCCTATTGTCTGAGCGCTTTCTTTTGCTTTGGGGCTCTCCTCGAGTTGCCACAGCCGTAACCAGATCCAAAACTAGGTACCGGAGAGGCTTTTGGCCGCTGAATTCTTGACTTGTGAAACAATTTCGGAGACAAAAATAGCCAAGGATCTTGCCTCTTCTCTCTAACGTTTATTCCCTCTCCCTCCTTCGGCGGTGCTAATTTATTCACTACTTAGTAGAAAGTTACAACGCACAGGAACTCTGCTAGAGTCCCCGCAGCACTCTCGGAGCTGTCTTACGCCCGGTTGTAGCAGTCCGGTGCGCTCCGTGGAATGCGGAGGGGGGCACTGGCTCCCGCTTTGTGGGGATAGCTCAGGGGGCGCCGAGGAACTTGCGCGGCAGCAGCGCGACGCGGAAAGTGCTTGGCGTCCACGCCGCGTGCCCTCACGCCGGGAAATCCTGGGGGCTTGTCCCGGTGGCCGGTAGCCCCCAGTTTGCGTCTTTGAGCGTATGCGTGGACAGCAGATCGCAAAAGAAGGCACACAAAGACGGGCGCCTGTACGGTGGGGCCGGGGTCTCTCGGCTGCGGGCCTCTCGCCCTTCAAGTCCCGATTTGGAGGTCTGGCCGCGACTGCAGATCTCCCCAAATTCAAAGAAACAGATGTTTGGGCTGATTAGGGATGGGGCGCGGGGGGAGAGAGGGAGGGATCCCTGCAGCTGCAACTCAAAGAAATATATTGATAAAATATTTCAGTGGTAATAAATACGCAGAGATCAGCTAGACCTTGCGAAGTCTTTATTTTATTTTTCCCCCCAAATACAAAAATCTTTATCAGACCTCTATTCTATAGCTTCAGTAAACAGAACCCATTACCTCACGGCAGCTTTTGTTGGCCTGTATACAAGCGAGAACAAAATGGTTATTCAGGAGAACGCTTTCGATTTTTATTGTGTGTAGTATGCACAAAGAGCAGTGTTATTGTATTAAAAAGAACCATCTGTAGCAGAAACAATGGCATCAAATTATCTTTGAATACCCACTGCAAAAATATAAAGCTTTTTTATTATTCTTCTGCTGTACGGTGGGGGACAGAGAAGTGACTTTTTTGTTGTTGTGGGTACATTCTTATAACACACACACAAAATCAGCCATTTGGATTTTTTAAGCCATAAACGATTTTCTCCCCTTCTTGTTCCAGGGACTGCAGTTAAAACCTAGGGCTAGGACTTGGAGGACGTGTAGGCAAACGGAAGGAGAGCCGGGGGAAGAAAAACCGAAATGGATTCATTCTCTGTCCTGGATGGAGGAGGAGAAGAGAGGAGAAGGGGACGTGTGAGCTTCTTTCAGCTGCCTCTGTCCGGTGGAAAGTGCTTAGACCCCCGGGGCTGCGCCGGCCTCAGGCTCCTCACGGACTTTTGCTCCAAGCTGCCAATCAAGGCTCTCACTAGCCACCACCCTGCTCTGGCACCGACACGTAAGTAGCTGCAGCACAACTTCGACATTCACAGTTTTTGCCCCCTCCTCTCCCGTGACCTTTAAAAAGATCTAGAAACGTGGCTCCCGCCTACGACCCGCAGTTCTGCGCTCCACAGCGTTAACCTCGGGCACTCGTGCGCGCATTTCGGTTCCCTTGGGATTGCGCGGGAGCGGATAGCGGCCGTGACGCCGGGTAGGAGCGCGTCCCGTCCCCACGGCTGCCGCTGCCAGCCCGTCACCCCGGCGCGCACCGTCCGAGGTCATCGCTGCGCCGGAGCGGAGCCGGGACACTCCCCCGCCGCCCCGGGGTGGTTCAGACGGGACCCCTTTTTCGGAGGTCCCCCACTGGGGTGAGCCAAGGAAGGGGGGGTTTCAGCTCCCAGCCGCGCAGCGCGCAACCGGCTTGGCAGCAAGCACGAAGCCATCTTGCCGCTTGGAGAGACGCACAGCCGGTTTCGTTTGCCGGGAGGTGCCTGCGGCAGGGGGGCTCTGCTGGGGCGCTGGGGGCCGTGCGCGAGGCGCGCTGCAGCGGCCCGCGCCGGGGTTACCTGGGCGCGCAGGGGCGCTCAGCCCTCAGAGAAGTTTCCGCTCTCTGGTGCCCCCTTTCGGCGACGCGGCGCGCAGCCCCACCTCCCTGCCGGCTAGGCGGCTGCGCTCCCGCCTGCGCCGCCGGTTGCCAGCCCATACCCCGGGAAAGAAGGGGGGCGAGGCCCGGCGGGGTTCCCCGGGCCCCGAAAGCCGAAATCGGGGTTACACCCACCGGGAGAGGCGGTGCAGCGTCGGGTAGGGCTCCGGCTGTGCGGGAGGCCGTGCCCGGGGCCGCTGAGAATGAATCAATATATTTAACTGCCTCGGTTTAACGCTGCTGTCTGTGACGCGGGAATTGGACTTGGGAGATCGATCTTGACAGTTTGGCTCATTATATTACCATTTAAAGGGAAGCTTTTTTTAGTTATAGTTAGAGAAGTTGAGACTGGATTTTGCCCTTCTTCTCTCCTCCCCCTCCCCCCGTCTCCTTTCCCCCCCCCCCCCCTCCTT
>WYDI02006025.1:0-13614 GCA_009867235.2 Psittacus erithacus | reverse complement strand
ATTATTGGTGGTAGCAGCAGCGGTTTGTGTTATACCTTAGTTACTGGACTGTTCTTATCTCAACCTGTGGGAGTTACGTTCTTTCGATTCTCCTCCCCATCCTTCCTGGGGCTGGAAGGGGGAGGAAGGGCAGGGAGTGAGAGAGCAGGCTATGTGGTTTTCTGAGTTACGACTGAGGTTAAACCATGACAGCATTGTATCATATTGAGTCTGGTGAAACATAATTCATAGAATCACAGAATGGGTTGGGTTGGAAGGGATCTTAAAGATCATCCAGTTCCAACACCCCTGCCATGAGCAGGGACACTTTCCACTAGACTAGGTTGCTCAAAGCCTCATCCAACCTGGCCTTGAACACTGGCAAGGAGGAGGCATCCACAACTTCTCTGGGTAACCTGTGCCAGTGCCTCACCACTCTCATAGTCTTTGCACCAAATTGATTTTTTTTTTTTAATTGTAAATCTGTCCATACAATGCTGTATAAACTGAGTTAGACACAGGATTGTACTTGAATTAATTATAAATGTTATATGTTATTCTAAACATGGTTAATTATTTATTTTATTTTTTGGTGGAGACAGTAAGTACTGGGACCTCAATCTAAAACGCTTAATCTCATTTTTATAACAATTATTTAAAAGCAAAAAACTCACTGTGAAATAAAAAAATATGTAAAGTAAGTAGTTAATTTGCTCTTGCAGATTCATTTTGAAGAATTATTTTTAAGCCAAAAGCCCCGTCTGCACTAGATAGATATAGGTAATTTATTCCAGGATGTGTTCATGAAAATAAATGCAAAAGACCTTCTCACAATGTCTTTTTCAACCTTGAAATAAGTTAAATAAAGTCCCTTACTTGTTCATAAACCATAAACTTGTGTAGCTTTGGTAATGTATGCTCTGCCAAAGAGTCAGACTCCTTAGCAATGAAATAATTATCCTGATCAATAAAGCAATTATGAATGAAAGACAGAGTGTAAGAGGAAGATTCTAAGTAGGACAGTGAACAACTGTAGTTGTTTGATCTTGCTTTTCTACAAAACCTTGCCAAACTAAAAATATAAATGCTAGGATTATTTTCTGTTGAACAAATTTTATTTTTAATCTTAAATAAATAATCATGGTCAGTCAAAACATAAAGCTTAAACTCAAAAAACTCCTGAAGTTTAACAGGATTTCATGTTAAGCCCTGTCAAACTGATTCTGAAAGGCTACAGCCAGCACTGAGAGCCTTCATAAGCCCCTTCCAAACTTGCAGCTATAGTGGTGTGGTGTATCAGGTAGATATGTCATAAGTAAGAAGTCTGTGTTAGTAGAGTCCTATGGCATTGTGTTTTTGTTTTTTTTTTTTTTGATGTTCAGTATATGATCTGTAAAATTAAGAAGCCTGGGAAAAAATAGTCTATTGGGTCAATTTGTGCCTACTACAGCACCAGCACATACAGGAGGAGGAGCTGCCTTCTCAGTTTACAGGAAGTGCATCTTCAGCCAGCTGCAGGGTTAAAATAGGCACATTTAAAGGTGCCGATTGTGGTGCAAAAGTTATACAGTTTAGTGGAGGTAATATATTTCAAGTTATTTGATTGTATACTTGGAAAATTAAACACAAACACCCAGGCACAGTATTATCTAATCAGTGAGAAGGGAGAACACTCAATTGGCTCCTCCTGCAGTCAGTCAAGGGGAGAGGCTAGACCACTGCTTCTGGTAAGAAACCCATGAGGTTGACACAAGGACAGAAATGCTCTCCCTAGATTACTATTTAAACAGATGGGGCTAATTCATTAAATGCTGTTAGGATTTACTACAGGATGCAGAGGAAAGAGCAATTTGCAATGGGGCAGTGAAACTTTGGGGATTTTATGGAAGGAGATTTTGGGGTATGTGTAGTTTATTACGGGATACTTAGGGGAAGGAGCCAAGGCAGGAAAAAGGAGGGATCTGCGTGGGTTTGTGAGGAACAGGCTTGGGAAAATAGAGGGAAGAAGGGATAAAGAGGTCTGGTCATGTTCAAACAGCTTGCTGGTCTGTAACCTTGTGTGACAGAGCTCTTATGCTTGTGCTATTTTTATATTAAATATTAATTCTATATTCTGTGATGATGTACTATCTGTCCTCTCTATATGTGTACATTAGTTAGTCTAGCAGAGAAGGAGGTTGAGAGCTTTGAGTACCATCTACCAAAGCTGGATCATTGGTATGAGGAATTTGAGGATCTACTGAATAACAACTGTAGGACACAAGGGTATGAGTACCAGCTAGCAAAATCCAGTCTTGCTCAGCTGAAGAAGAAAAACAGGACCAAGTCATTCATTACTGATATTTTTGTGAGTCCTGTTTGCGCTGGTGCAGGTAAAAGTACTGCTCTCTGTCTCTATTTGTGTGGTTGGTCATATATACTCTGTTTGTGGAGTGTGTGTCTGCACCTATGGGGAATACATGCTTGGCCTCATTATATCCTGTAGACACAAAACTGCACCAGCCTCTCTGAGACAGGAGAAATTCCTTGAGACTAGTCCCCAGTGGGCAGTAAGTATAGTTACCTCTAACAGAATATTAGACACAAGAAAGAAAAGCATAATATAGAAATGAATGGAGTGATGATTCAAATATATTCTACAGAACAGCCAGAGCAGTTCTGTGACAGCATTGTTAAATTTTGGAAATGCATATTGCAGCCAAGCAGTTTTATCTTGGATATCACAGGCAGTGAAAAATATCTTCATTTATCCAAAAACCAGCTGCATAACATCATTTGCTTCTTCCTAATGAATTATTAGCAACTTGCAGCTTAAAGAATTTCTAAAATGTGGTAAGGGCCCAGAGTCAGAGAGATGTTGGACAGGGTGTGTGAATCAGTAGTGAAGGCTGGGAAAGCTTACAAAAGGCCTGCAGTCAAGTTTCACTTTCATAGATATGATCAATGAATGTGTATCCAGGTGTGTTTTGTGTGAAAGGAGAGAATAAGAATGGGTTAGAAGGCTGCTGATAAACAAGAATGTGTTCTTTCTCCAATTCAAACTAATAGGGTTAGAAGCTATACTTAAAAAAGAGAGGGTGATGCACTTTTTGAAAGTAATGACCAAAAAAAGAGAAATAACTGAACGCAGTACTTAAGACAAAAGCAACTTTTTTCCTTGATCTTTCACTGGGAAGTTACATTAAACAAGGCATTATACTAATCCTAACTCTGTGGGGCTTTTCCCAGTATGTGCAGGATTATGCTAAGGAGTTGAAACCTAAATCAGTTAAGGAAAGTGGGTGAGTGTTAAGCCTGCATGTAAGAGGTTTTCATCAATGATAGGAAAGATAATTCACAGAATTGCTTGTGTATTGGTGTTAAAAAATAGATAAGGTAAACACAGCCCATCCCTAAAACAATTCTGGAAAAGAAAAAGAAAACAAAACTCAAAATAAAATGTGCACTACTTGGTGTTCTACATTTATAAGCAGGATTGCTTAAATCCCTGTGTGCTTGATAGATTTAAAGGTCCATGAATGATCATAGCACTTGCTATACTTAGGTATTTTTTTGGCTCTTGGTATTCGACTGCTCTCTCATTACTGTCACTACACTGAAGCTACAGCGATTAGGGGCTTAGTGGGTGAAGGCTCATTACAGGTGCAAATGAAAAAAAAAATCCAACTTTTTTTGTTACTGAATTAAAACCAAACCACAAACCCTCCAAATAAACTGATCTCCGTATAATATGCTGTTTTCAAGTGTATAATGATACAGTATTATATGCCTGAACAGCAACTGCAGTAAGATGTTGAATGCCAAAGTCTAAATTAAAGTACTATCTGCTGACCTTCACATTATTAATACCAGAAGAATATATAGTTATAATAACTGTGTTTCAGTAAGTTAGCTTGCTTATATTCAGGCTTATGCCTGAATTGCAGATGGGAGTTCTATTGCAACAATAGGATTACAGAATCGGGTATTTCTGCTCCTGTTGATTTTTAGAAGTCAGAAGAATAAGTATATACAGACAAAGCTATAAAACATAATGAATGGATACAAGCTAAAACGATCATACTTTATAAAAACCAAATAAAAATTTTGCCCATGTTGTAGCTGTAACATTTGAAAGTCTCTATAAATAATACACTCAGATTTGGGGTTGATTTGGTTGAGACTTGTGTAATTCCCTAATGCTGTATAGGGTTTTTTCCTGAATAACTGATCCTGTTCTTCACATTTCAGATTCAGTAAATGGTATGGGCTGACAGAGAACCCAACATTATGCTTTGGTTTGGTTTGTTTTTAATTTTAGAAGCCTTCATTCTCTCTATGGTATTGTCTGAGAGCGTTTTTTTACTCTCATGAAACGTAAAAAGATTTTAATTTTCTGGCAGTAGACATAAAATCTAAGCTTGTGTATCTTGGAAAGTGTCAATCCAGGCAAAAATTGCTGTAAATGTATACCAAAGAAAAGACATATCAAAGACTGGTATTTTCTCAAATTCGTCTTTCCCATTGGGTGAGGTATAGTCATCTGATGAATTAAACATACCTTTGTTCCATAAAAATCTTGAAATGTATTAACCTTTTTCTTAAAATTGCGTTTGATACAACCTCTAATTCCTCTAGGAGGTGTTACTACTGCAAAGCAGTAATGTGAAAATAAGTCAAACTTTTCCATGTGAAGGACATCGTTGATACTAGCCAGCAGCTGATATCAACAGTATGCTACAGATCAAAACAGTACCTATATGTCCATGCCTAAGTCAAAGTTATGTTGTGCTTTTCCCTCTATAAATCAAGCGCAGTGTCTACCTTAACAAGATGCTATTTAAACAGAGAGTGATTTAGCCTTTAATAAACTAAAAGATAAATAATAGCTCTTTGTCATATGTTTACTCTAAGTAGCTATTTTCTAGGACTGGAACTGTAAATGAAAACCATACAGCTAGCTGATCAAAATCAACTGAAAGATGATTAACTCCTTATAGCTAAAGCTCACTACTCCCTGCTTAGACTACAGCAGGTTTTGCAGGTCCATTTAATTGTGAGATTTTAACTCATTCTGAAACTTCATTATAATTGTTCTTCTTACGCTACTGGAGAGTGTGAATGTGAGATTTAAAAATTAAAAAAAAAAAAAAGTAGGCTTTAGCTCTTGTACTAAATGATACAATCATTAGATTTAAGCCATAACAGACTTCTAAATGCTAGATAGGGTCACAAATGTGGTCAGATGACAGTGTTCTACCCTATAATTTAGGCAAAATATTTTTCCAGTGATTTTGCGAAGAAGACATCCATAAGCTTTGATTACTATTATTTGTGTGTAGTTTTGTTTTTCAGTGAAATCACTTCCTCTTCTTTAAGAAATAAACCAAACTTTCACAGAGTAGATACATCAAACATCAAGGTCTATGCAAGCTGTTTTGTTGCTGGGCAACTAGTTGCCAGCAAGTCTTGGATGTATCTTAGCTTAGCCAAGGAACTTTAAATATTCTTATCTTGTTTGGAGCAGAGATCATCAGAAAGCTCACTGAAGTTACTTTCTATTTAAAAGGTTTTTGTCCAGCACCAGTCTTTGCTTCCTTGGAAATAATCTAAGGTAAACATTAATGAAACAAATCAGCATTTTTAGTATTAGGCACAACTTCATCAAAGGAATGGCATGGAAAATCAAACAGCAGTAGACCAGGCTATCAACTGGCCAATAAAACATAAATGTCAGAGAAAGCTGTTAATAAAAAACAGGGAAGAAGCATCCTTCCTGTTACCTTAGCTTCACAAAATAGTATTGAGAAACTGGAGGAAGTGCTGTGGAAGATTTCTAGGGCTGACAGTCCAAGCATGTCAATGAGTCCTTGACTCATTTACTATGTTTGGTTTGGATAAATAATAGCCACTAAAATTACAGGTTGGAAACTTCAGCTTCACGAGAGCTTTCTGATCAGGCTACCCTGTGAGGGAAAAAAAAAAGTGACCATCTCCCTGATATATAGTTTCAGTGTTTCCAAGATTAAGACTTTGATTTTTTTAATAGGAATAGGCTTGGGTTGGAACAAAACTACATTAAATATTTGATTTTTACTCTACATTGTAAACTCAGTGATTTCACTCTTTCCCCAGTTTTAACTATACACTATTTCCAAATGTTAGCATTAAAAATGTTAACGGATGCATAAATCAATGCATAGTAAATCAATGCTCATGTATTTAGGCAAATATGTAGCAAAGCACAGTCTGTTTCTAAATATGTGGGGGTTTGCTGGCACTTTAAAACGTATGTTTCATTTCATCTAATCCTTTCTATTGTTTCAGAAATATGAATAATGAATATTTTTCAAACCTTCAATGTGTTACTTGAGGAATATGTTGTAACCTGCTGTTAAATACTAAGTCTGGAGTATAGATTTGCTACATCTAACTGTTTTTAACAGTCTGAGAAAAATTGTATAGTGTTCTAGGTTGACAGTTTCAGGTCTTAAAAATCTGTTGTAAACAAAACAGCCCATTCATAATGACTTAAAGCTTTCTTGCTATGTAGAAAAGTTGATGTTAGAGAAAAAGGCAAGCGAAAAGCAGATGGAAACATTTTGATGTCTTATTTCTTAGTGTGAGTAATGTGTGATACAGCTGAAGTAAATATTTTGATAGCTTTTCCTTTTATTCTGTAATTGTGCCTTGTCATTTTTGACTTGTACATGTCTACTATACAAATACAGAGGGTAGCAATGTGAACTTTTTTGTGTCTTGCAAACATGTGAGGACCTTCTCACTTCAGACTTAGTTGAAAATCCATCAGTTAACATTAATACATCTTTATGGGACTAGAATTATAAAACAAAATGGCTGGTGCTGTATAAAACAGAAGGACTGGCGCTGAGACTGGAACCCCGCACTAGATGCATAATGGGGACTTACCTTGGACTCACCCTAGTCTGATCCCAGCGACTTAATGTACCTTAGAGCTTGGACTGCATCTTCTGGTTCAGCCTCATCTGAAAGAAACTCTGCTCCTGCACTTCGTGTGAACCATGGCACAGAAAGTGGGCACAGTCGGATTTGTTTCAAAAGCATGACCTTGAATCATCTGAAATGATAATGTAAGTACACTCTTAGGGTACTTGTGTTCCCTTGCTTTTCCTTTAAAATGCTTCATGTCATGTCAATGTCCCTTGGAAATGCTTTTTTTGTGTGTTGGGGACAGCCAGCTTGTTTTGCACTAAACTGATATTTCCTGTCCTGTTCTAAACTGACACAGCTTCCAGTTGTTATTCAACTAGGATTCATTTTACCTACTTTTAGTTGAGTAAGATTATTTTTTTAATATCAGAAAGTCATTCAGACTCCACTATCTGCTAGAGAGAAATGCACCTCCAGACAGAGATTTGTCACCTGTTCTAGGATGGAATGGATCACTTATAGAGAAAGAGCCACTCTCTCCATGTGCTAGAAGGAGATACTAATCCTGAAGATATCTAAATTTAAAAGGTTAGATCAAGATGAAAACAATTTCATGCTAATTCATCTGAGCTAATTTTGAACTCCTCACCTGTCACAATGGCTTAACATTAAGTTGCAAGTTAATCTCTGTCCTTTTCTTAAATTAATTGGAACTAGTTATTAATTAGAATCATAGAATAAATTTGAAAGGAATCCATAAAGATCATAGAGTACAAATCCCTGCTCATTGCAGGATTATATAAAACTAAACCATATGACTTAGAGCATCATCCAGAACTCTGACAGGCTTGGTTCCATGACCTCTTCCCTGGTCTTCACTGACTACCTTCTCAGTGAAGAGCCTTTTCCTAATGTCCAATCTGAACTTCCCCTGAAGCAGATTCATTCCATTTCCTCATGTCCTATCACTGATCACCAGAGAGGACACCAGCACTTCCCTCTCCATTGAATCCATTGGGGAAGTTGTAGACTGTGATGAGGTAAACCCCTCAGCCTTCTCTTCTCCAAGCTGGACAAGCCAAGTGACCTGAGCCACTTCTAAGTCTTACCTTTCACCACCTTGGTTGCCATTCTCTGGAAGCACTCTAATAGTTTGATGTCCTTCTTGTATTAAGGTTTCAAAAACTGCACACTGTACTTGAGGTGGGGCTGCACTAGTGTACTATGGATTGAGATGATCAGCTTCCTCAGCCGCCTAGCTACGATGTGTTTGATGCACCCCAAGATATGGTTGGTCTGTCTGGTTGCCAGGGCACACTGTTACCTCATATTCAATTTGCTATCTACCCAGACCTCAGATCTCTTTCTGTGTGGCTGCTTTACAGACTCTCATCTTCCAATTTGTATGTATAACCAAGATTACTTTTTCCCCTGTGCAGAATCTGGCACTCACTCTTGTTAAATGTCATATGAATGATTGCCCAGCTCTCTAGACTATCCAGATTTCCCTGTAAGGCCTTTCTAACATTGAAGGAGTCCACAGGTTCTCCTAATTTAGTATAATCCTAGTAGGTATTCTAAGGAAGAAGCTAAAGAACTGTTTTACAAACTCTGGACCACGTATTAAAATGTAATTTTTAAAAATACATCTTGTACAGATTTGCATTTGGGATCGGGGGCTATGGCTTCAATTCTGTGCATCATAAGCACATTATAAGGCTGAACAGTGAAAGATGCATCCTAGTCTTCCATCCTCACCCTAGATCCAGAATTGCAGATGCTATAGGGGTTTCTTGCACATTGATGAAATCAATCTCTTCATAATAATAGTGTATTATATTAATTGTCTTCCATAACGACTTTGTGTCTGATATCGAATATGCTTGCTCAGTGGGAGAATGGGAGAATATTTTCCACGTATGCTGATATAACATAACTTGTTTATATTAATTCTATTAAAAAAATCAATCACCCTATGAAATGCAGTTTATGATAAAAGATGGATGGTCTCAAAGTTAAAACCTTTTTTCTTTTTTGAATGATATACCTCTTGTCTTCTTTTGTTACCTCCAGCTATTAATGTGAAGCTGAAACTACCAGCCCCACAAAAAGAAAATCTATGACTTTGTAAAATGCTCAGGAGTGCTATGGTAGTGATTATTAAATGATTTAAATGACACAAGAAAAATCAGATATGTACAGCGTCCTTCGGGAGGTATTGCTACAATATCCCAGTTCTACCAGCGACTGTACAGGAGAATGAAGGCTGTACAAGAACAGATCTAAGAAGCCTAAAACATCTGCAAGAGCAATTAACCACAGGTCATATTATTTGGGGGGGCATCCCAGAGGTACAGGTACACTCAGCACATGATACAAATATCAGAATGTATTACACCTGCGTTTTGTGATTGATTACAACTTTTATGGGGTTTTACATGCTAATTACTTTGCACATCATGTGTTTAAAGATCTCCCCTACCTCTTCCTTTTTTTTTTTTTTTAAATTTTTATTTATGTAAGCATGTCATTTGCCTTTTTTTTTTTTTCTTAGTGTTGAGATGTTTCCCACGTCTTACTTCAGAAGCCTGATGTTGATGCTGGTTACATTCCTTGCAGTGAGACATTTATATAGAAAATGCAGGAAACAAGCACGTTTCTGAGCTATATGCAATCTTGACAAAATGACTACATTTTTTACCTGCGATCAAAATGACCTAATTAAGCATGTCATCAATGACAGGGGATTTGAATGGCTAATTCAAACCAGTTTTATGCTTGGTTCCAGCAATTCCTGGTAATTATTTACCTGTTCAGCAGAATGGACCCAAGGAAGAAAAGTAAATGCCAGGTGTTCTGCCTCTTCCATTTATTTCCACAAAGTCTGCATCTTTTTTCATTATCTTTGGCTCTATCAAAATAAGCAGCTAGATGGCAGTTGGCCCATGTTAACTTGAGAGGGGAGCAGCAGAGGTCAGCTTTCAATGTCTAAAAGCTTCCTTCCCAAGAAAAATGAAAAAAAAAAAAGAAAGTAAGAAGGAAGAAAAAAAGTACTGGTTAGCTATTATTTTTAAAAAGGTTTTCACAATGATGCGAATGCTTGTTTAGCTGGTAGCAACGAGTAAAAGAAAAATGGGAGGATGTTTGGACTATAGGAACCATGGCATGCAAGCTAAACTTTAGCACTGTTCCTGACAGATTTTCAAAAGAACTGTATAGAAGAGTGTAAATATAGATTTTTTTTAATTATGCTCTTAAACAAATGTTTAGAGATAGATGTCCACATAGAAGTTGACTAAGGGCGTGTTCATAAAAGTCATCTTTTTGTACAGAAAAGGAAATGCTTACACACTTCTTTTTGTTCTCTCATTATAGAGACATTTTTCTTGGGCAGTAGGAGATACATCTTGAAAATCTTATATACTTTTTCCTGAATGATTTCCAGGTTTCTGGAATATAGTGGCTGTACACTGCTTTTATAGACATGGCTGTCTTTCTTGGGGAGATTAATCACAGCTTTTGATCCTGAACTGGGGGAATGGGGACATTTACAGGTTAACAACAATCGCAGCTGAAATTTGTACTGGATGAGCCATCTCTGATGTATCACCTGCTGATTTACTAATGGTGCAGAAAGTCTCATTCATACTAGTTCTTGTACTGTAACGAATGATAGAGGGGTTTTTTACATGAGTCAACACAAAGTTATACTGTGCTTATGTATACACACACATATATACATACGTGTGTGTACCTGTTTTCCAGTCTTAGGCTTTTCCTTCATTTATTAATATTTCTGCATTTACACCTGGAATTGTTAAGATGATTTCATGACTAAGATGCACAAATGTGCAATGTGCATTTTTAATTTTTTGTTTTTTGTTTGTTTTTTTTTTTAATGGAGTGGGACACATCACCAGTTTGGGGTTTATTTCATTTAGTACCAAGGGCGTATTTAAGTAATGAATTTGTCTTGCTACATAGTGCAATCCAGCAATAACTTGGAATTATCTTCATTGCTGATATGCAGTAGCTATTAAAACTATAATAGTGATGTTTTCCAGGCTGCTTTGTCACCTTTGTGTGAGCTATTATTTTCTCAGCTTGACTTGCTGGTATTCCCAGTGTGCACATCTTCCACAGATGGAATCAGGCATCCTACTGCTATTTAGTTTGATAGGAGAGCAAAGTGATCTACTCATGACAACAGCTGTACCTAGAAAAATGAAGAAAGCAGATATGGTCCTTTGGCTGGCAGACTTACAATTTCGTGTCTTAAGAGCTTACTGCAGTGTGTCAGCTCTAGATCTGGGCCTTAGTAAGGTATAGAAACAGACATTCTCTCCACAATTGCTGTCATTTCATTCTTGATTTTGCAAGAAATGTCTTGAGTTTCATGTCCTTATTGATGGAATTGCATGTTAAGAAAGCCACTGAAGTTTCATAAAAAGTACACCCTGATTTTGTCAGTCGCCCTTGAGAATAATTTGTGTAGGTTTTTTCATCTTTTTTTGTGGAAAGGTCACTGAAATTAACCATTTCGATGCAAAATGCTGCTTTTTAATCTATCAACAGTTAGGGAAGGCTGAATGCCACTTTTCATATTTCACAAAGCACAATCACAGCTGTCATATCTTATGCAGTAACACTCTTGCCTACTTTTTACAAAACAGATCAGAATCTTGGAAAGATATTTTGATTTTTTTTTAAGAAGACATAATTTGAAATATATTGAATGTCTTTCATGCAGAGGTTTATGCACTCATCATCCTTAAGAAATCATGCTTTTTGTATGTCATGCATGTATATGTCTTGCTGGGAAGCAGCTAAGTTTTTGCTTCAACTTGCTATTGTATGAATGATCCACCTGTTTGAAAGGTGGGAGCCTTCTTTCACAAAGTAGGAAAGAGTCAAGGCAAGGTGGCAGGCAAAGAAGCAAAGAGACAATACTCTGATCCTCTTAATGTAAAGGAAGAAGCCTGCACTTACTTCAAGAAGCGTTGATGTGGCAGCGGATAGAAGAGTTAGGAGAAATGCTGGATGACATAGACAGTTATTGAAAAACTGTGCAAAAGAACAGCTGCACTATTTCCATGCACTATCATGCAGCTGAAGTCTGCATCAAGAAGCCTTGTTGACTCCAGAAAACTCACTGTTTATGAATGTGACTGTTCCTTTTAGGATGCTGGTAACTAACTCTTTAACAGTATTCTAATGGGGTTTAGGGTGTTTTTTCAGATGATAGGTGAAGACTTTCTGTCTTCTGCATTGGATGCACCCTGTGACTTCCTGTGTGTGACTTTCAGGAAAGTGATTTTGTGTATGTAGGGAGAGGCCTGTTATTTTTGTGAGTGAAAGCTCTAAAGTAAGCCTGCAAAGGGTGTGTGAAAGGACTGTCTAATACATAGGTATTAGGATACCTGCCCCATTTGAGATTTTTATTTCCCAAACATTTCATTGGTATACCAGAAAAACATAATGTATCTGGATAATCATACATCGCAGTGTATCCAGAACTGCTTACCCAAACCCCATTTTTTCCCCGTTTCTTAAAAAAATATTTGTCTTATTTCTAACAGCTCTCGTCATTTGTAAAATTCAAAAGCTTTGCACATGTATCTCACTGGAGATATACTTGGTATACTTGGCATACTTGATGTCAAACAAGTTTTTGCCAGGGACAGATTTCTGTTAAATTCTTCAATATTTGAGGTAAGATCACATGCTGCTGCTTGTTATAGAAGACTCCTTATTCAGTGTTTGCTCTTTTGCCACCTTTCACCAAAGTCTCTTAAAAAGAAAAGAAGGTAAACAACCAATTTGCAAATGTAGTTGAAAATCATCCCAGATTTCCTTCACATTTACATACATGTATAAACTTGCAGATCCTGGAAAGCTATTTCTTAAAGATTATTAGTCATTCTCAATTTTTGTTCTTCCACTGCCAGACAATTTATCATTCTACCAGACCTTTTTAACTTTTTTTATTTATTTGACTAAATAAATATTGCAAGATCGCTTCATAACTACTGAACTTTTGAATGAACACAGATTTTGACGAGAGTTTTTGAACTATCCAGGTAGAATGGTAATCTATACATGAACTTTATTCTAATGGTTCCTAAGGAAGCTTGTACATGAAAACTTTTGCCTCTTTGCATAGGCTGAACCAGAAGGCTGTCCTTAATACAAAATTGGACAAAGTGTCATAGTATTCCAAAGTGGTGGAATACCAGAAGTGGCACTCTGATACCAGATTTTGTAGCTGCCATTTTCACATATTTTTACATGAGTAGGGGTTTTATTTTTGTTAGTTTATTTTATGAGCTTTTGTGCAATACTATCTTAACATTTATACTGGTAGTTTAGGAGATAACTAAATGCTCAATTTTGGTTGCCTTACTAAGGACTTCCTTTCGTATTGTTGCAAAAACCACTGCATGTAAAGACACAGCTTGTGAAATGGAGGCAGATATTCTCTGTCCACTGACAGCAGAAGAGTGTATTTTCACAGGAAATTTTTGTTCAGTAAGAGTGGCATATTTCTTCAAACACTTAGAGAGGTGAACCACAGTCAAGAACTGTTGTGGTTTAGGACTGCCACACAACCCACTCACTGCCCCCCCACCTCCTCCCTTGGCTCCTGGAGGGATGGGGAAGAGAATCAAAAGAATATAACTCCCACAGGTTGAGATAAGAACAGTCTATTAACTAAGGTATAACACAAATCACTACTGCTACCAC
>WYDI02006023.1:0-24261 GCA_009867235.2 Psittacus erithacus | reverse complement strand
GAGCCAGGCTGAGAGAGCTGGGCTGGGGCAGCCTGGACAAGAGAAGGCTCCTCAAGGGGAGACATTAGAGCAGCTCCTAGAAATTCTGGCTTATCCAGCTGCTTTCCTTCACTGCTTCCTCTGCTGTCTGACATTCCCAAGTAGTTTCCCACACAAGGATGGGGCTATCTTAGGACTTGCCTTTTTGTCAGCATCAGCTCTGGGTGCAGTCAGCTCGTTCAGGATAAGAAACACCACCAAAGGCCATGTGATGGGAAGCTCTGATTTGTAGAGGGGGACATAAGACAGGGATAACTGATGGCTAAAGAGCACTATATGTGCATCACTCGATGGGAGAAGAAAGCAGAACACATTTGCTATTTAACCGACCTGGGGTACCAACATGCCAGTTTGTGGAACTACAGCATCAGCTGTGGCAGGTACTTCATAGCAGAGACTGATGCTGCTCCTCAGGGTCCCAGGCCTCTGCACACGGAGGACTGGCACAGATTCAAAGGGTGGATGGGATGTGGAAAATCAGTGTCAGAGCAAACTAAACACTTTTTCTAAAACTTGCCCCCAAAACACCAGTTTTCTGGACACTTACACAATGCTGTCAACTTTTTCTTGCCAAAATACCTTTTCTTGGAAAAGCCATTGAAAACCATATTTTGTCAGAATGTGCCAGCTCAAAACAATCCTCAAATTCTGGAATCCTTCTCCACCCTATGGTAGATGTGTGAACACTCAGGATAACTCTACTGCAGGCATTCAGTATGCATTACTGTATCTGAGACTGCACATTCAAGATTGCCTTATTGGGAGACAATACACAAGACAATAACAAGAGCTAAATTAGGATAAATTACATCTAGAAGCACAGTGTTTACAAGGACTGGTAATTCACCCACAGCATCAAATGTCTTTTATGGCAAGAATCTGCTTTTAGTGGGCTTGGCTGTTATGAATGAATGAATCTCCATACAAATGCAGATTTGATTTACCTAGGAGGGGTTGGTTCAGTTACCTGTAAAGATGGGAGATAGATGGGTGGGTGGCTGAATGGATACAGAGACATGTTATATTCAGTGGATCTTATATTCAATATAACATCTGGCTTTCTTTTTAATGATGGCAGACGCAGAGGAAACGTACAGAATTGTATTCAGCAGTTTCATTAGGTAAACGGGCTAACCACAAAAGGTTGCTGTGGAGTAAGTTGCTTTTTGAGATTGAGGCATTTGCAAAATGCACAAACACAACTTTTTTGTTTCATTCAAATTAAAGCTTCCACCGGAGACCCCAAAGTGCTGTTGCCAACATAAAAGAACGGTCTTCTGATAGAGGATCAGCAAGTTGCTCCTCTGACCAAAGACAACTGCATAAAGCCAACAAGCGTCTCTTGCAATGGTGAAACTGATCATCAGCTGGTGACGTGCACGAATCAGCAGCATACAGAGCAGAGAGAATTTGTCAGGATTTGAGAAAATATCCAGGAAATAATTGAAATGGTTTTGAAACCTTGCAACAAAAGTCATCAAACCAAGCTGCTTAGAGGGAAGATGATGAAGTGCAAGGATGACACTTCCCAAGTTCATTTACAGAAAACTAACTTCTGAGCTGGGATTAAGAAGACTTTGGGAAGACAGGCAGGGAGGTAGGAAGCTGAAAGTTGCTGCTACACACTAAATGACGTGCTGGATAATGGGATGAACAGAAACCCCAGAATCACTCAGAGACAAAGACTGTATTCCTATCAGGGGGTTAAAAACACATGAGAAGAGCATATTGGACTGTGGCTAGGCAAGATGCTCATCATGGTCCCCATCTCCAACCAGATGTTCTGTTCCCTGTTGTTGCTGGGTCCTCATCCTGATCCTGCAAGTGCCTACAGCTCCAGGTTGGTGCCACCCTGAGATGCTCATGCAGAGCAGTCCCTCCTGCTCATCGAAGGCCCCGCTATGAAATCTGCTGGTGCGTGCACCAGGCCGCCCACGGCACATTCCAAGCCTGGATGTGAGCTGGCGAAGTGCCGTGACAGGACAGCGTAGCAAGACCTTGCTCTAATTTTATCACATGGTAAAATAGCGCTGGTTCCCGAGCATATGGTGCAGTATAAAAATCTCCATAGAATGAATTACAGCAACTTCACAGAGAAAAACATTTCAACAGACTTTAATATGAAGTGCCTTATAAAGCTGCTCATTGGCTGGAATAGCATAATTCCAAAGTAGCAGTTACTTCTTTTAATTTTATGCACATACATATGCATGTGCATCCCACGGGTTGATGTTCACTGAGAGTCCCTCTGTTGTGGTGACTGTGTGCTGCATATCTTAATAGAAGTGCCACACTTGGACCCCAGATTGTGTAAAATGATCTCAGTATTGATTTTCATGTAATGGGATGCTAAAAAACTCTGCCTATACACATTAGATCAATGAGGATGGTGCATGGTGTATCAATGTTCAGCATAAAGATTACATTATGAGCCTTATTCATTTAAGCAGCGAGTTGATCAATAGCAGCAAACTTCAATCAAAACCACGTCAATTAATAACTGCTTTTCAGCTTCTGTCTTTTCTGTCATTTCAGCTATTTGGCAGATGAACTTCACACCCTCCCAGCTATCAAGCTGTGGCTGGCTGCCCAGGCAAGTGTGTCAGATAGACTCAATTAGATTAGACTCTACAGGTATATACAAACTGCGAGTTCTTTGTCTAGGCCACTAATAGCAAGTTAATAAAAAGTGAAAGAATTGTCAGCACTTGCTTATTGATATTCCCAGATGAAAACCACACGACTTAAGGAGCCATATTAAGATTGTTAAACACATAACAGTTACTCAGGGCAAATTCGGCTTCATTTGGCTTTGTATCAGCCTTTTATGAAGAAATAAACTTAAATGCAAAACAGTAAACAAGGACTTGAACAGAAATGTTAGAAAACAAGAGATGTACACATAAAGATGAATTCTTTGCAAAATTTACCCAACGGCAAGCACGGCTCTTCCCCCTCACACTGTGATGGGTGCATGGGGCAGTCATGGGCAATGGTAGTGCTCAGTTACCAGCTCCTATCTCTCCAGGCTGAGGTGCCCCAGGTTTGGCTGGGGGACACCAGTGGCAGCTTGGGCTGCAGGACTGCTGTGGGCTGAGGTGTGGTTTCACACCAGAGCCCCTCCCAGATATGGGGCTTGGACCACACTGTGGTGCAGGTGTTTCAGGAAGATGGCTGGCCATCACAGGCATTCCAGCAACAGGCAAGGACCATGCCAGCATCATAAATGGCAACTGAAGGCCCATGCAGAGACCTTCCATGGGTCAGGAAGCAAGGGCTGGGGAGATGCGCGTGAAGAGAGCTGCGAGACTGCACATTTCTGCTGTCTGCAGAAGTGAGGCAGGTGGTTCAGTCATCAGGTCCTTCATTTCAGAGAGGTGCAGCATAGTCTAAACTGGTCCAAACAGCCCACAGAGAACAGCCCTGCCCACCTGCTACTCCAGCAGCCAGCCCACCACAGCCCTCTAGCTCAGCACACCCATTTTAAACCACATGCTCCTGTATTTGGATATAATCACATCCACACTGTACAGCCAAGGGCTGAGAGCAGCAGCATGTGGCAAGTGCCACTGAGCAGTGCGGTAGGAAACCCCAGCCCTATCGCTGGCTGCTCGCACTGGCAGCACACAAGGAGACCTGTGATTAAGTGTCGGTGAGGAATGGACCTGTGAGTGCAGCAACCTGCTCATAGAACACTCCCAAAGAAGAAGAAAGGCAGCATAGCCTGAATTAGTTCTTTCTTGCAGATGATTCACTTGCCTCTAATTATAGTTGAGCTTCTAAACACAAATGTCAATTAAAATGTTATAGTTCTTCTGCAGCTGTCATTCATGAGCTGGGGAAGAGATCAAGGCCAGAGCTATTAAAAGCCTTGGGAGTAAAACAAGGTGGAAAAAGCCCTTCGTAGAGTAAAATTGTCAAGAAGGAGCTTTGCCCTGAGCATTTTAGGCCCACAAAGCTATCATCTGCATTGGAAATATGCCTTCTGCCGCATTTTCAGCAGGCAAACAAGGCCAGTAAGGATAGTTTCTCATCTCTCTGAAAGTGCTGTGGTGCACACAGACCTTCTGCCACCTTGAAGTGGTGCAGGAAAATAAGACAGGATACCTCTGCTACTGTCTGCCTCCTCACCCACAGGCAGGAAAGGAAGACTGGAACAAAACATAGCATCATGTGAATGATCACACCAGGCTCCCTGCCTTCATGTTGGCTGGAGACTGGCAGGGAGTGGATGTCTGAGTAAGAAAAGAGCTTATCTTGCTTAACCTCAGATAAAGAGGAACCTAGGAGGTAGAAGACCTCAAGAGGAAGAGGAACCGGGGAGGAAGGGCAGTTCCTTCCGAGGCTTCATTCCTCCAAAGGGAGCCCCTTTGGTGGTGATGGCCCTGGTGATGGCCATGGTTACCCTTCCCACATGTCCTAGCAGAACGTTGGCCAGACCAGTGCTGCAGGACACTGCTTTGTTAGAAACCAGCTACCCTCGAACCATCTTGGCTGTCTGAGCACAGCCTCCTAGAAAGCAGCAGCACCCAGAGGAGGAGCTCCCTTTCATTGAAGCCCCCATGCCACGTCCCTGTAGGCAGCAGAGATCTCTTCAGGCAGGCAGTCATTGTGCCACATGAAGCTCAGCTCTAAGTAGCATCTCTGCTTGTTCCACTATTTAAACTTTGGCCCACTGTGCCCAAACAGCTTGGGTGCGACACCAGCCGCCCAGTGAAGATTCCTAAGGCAAATTAGTAATGTGCTGCCTCCTGTTCAGCATGCTCAGGAACATCTCAGCTGTTAACTCTGCAGCCTGTGAGCATTTGGAGTTTACAGTTATTTTATCTCCCTAGGACAGATGGCAGACAGCGCTGTGGTAGAGGGGCAGATGGCTGTGCACCTATGAGCAAAACAGAAACCAAAAGCCTGCATGGGTAAGCTGAACAGTAAGCGGGCTCTGCTCCTGTTCCCAGCCACAGCACATAAACCCAGCCACATCCATGTGACTTTCATCTCATCTCACACACGCACAATGTAGCCCTTAGGGTTTCATAAAACATCAGATACATAAAGAAACAACCAGATGTATTCTGAGGATAAGGAAGTCACGGCACAAGGTGAGAGCAGCGAACCACTGCATTGGTACAGGATAGATGTGGCTGATCTCCCTCCTTGCCCATCATGGGAAAGCCACCCAAGTCCTCCTGCCCAGGGCTCAGCTATCCATCTTGGCATGGAGATAACACTTCTGGGGCCCAGGAGAGCACCAGCACACAGCAAAGGACGCAAAGGTAGCTCCTGCTCTCAGTAAGGATTTATTATATGAAATTGTCAGAACTTGTTGCAAAAAACCAGAACGTCTTTGCCCCACCTTACCCTTCTGTTTGATGCTGATCCTGTGGGTCTTTCTCAGTTCCAGGTATTCTGCAATTCCTTGATTCTATGCCTGCATGAACACACTCATGCCTCTTGGAGGAGCACACATCAGGCTTTGCAGGTTCACCCTTATGCTTTCATGTAACCCGCACTGGAAATCAATCTAAGTTAAAGATTAAAGGGAGACAACAAAGGAACATTCAGTGAGGAAAAATATCTGCTCCTCATTCCACTAAAATAAACAGCAAGGCTCTCCAGTTAAATGCTGTTAGATTTCACCTATTATGTAGAGAAATCAAATGGCCCGCATTTAAGCCTTACTGCTCAATGCAAGCTGTACTAGCCAACCCAAATGTGAAATAGTGTAAGCCTGGGGGAAACAGCATCCTGAGAAACTCAAGCAGAGCTTTTCACAATGAAGTCTTCCAACAGAAGAAACAGGCGAATAAGACAGGGCTGAAAAACTACTTATATATGTCCATGTCCCGCAGAATTAAGTGGTTACAAACCTCTAGATTCTTATTAGATACATTGTTCCTCCAAGAAACATCAACTTCCTCTTAAAAAGAGATCAGAAAGGTCAGACCCACAAAAGGGGTGTCCTTCCTGGTCTCCAACAAACTAAACATCAGCTCTGTGAAGCCAACATTAGGAAACCCGCGTCCTGAGCATTGTGGGTGATTTTTCCCAAACAATTATTTTTCTCCATCATGAATGGTGCTTTGCCCTTTTGGCCTTGACTTTATAATTAGTCTCTCTGGACAGAAAGTGAATCTTTGCTTGACTTGCTCACAAAGGAGTAATTGTAATTGTTAGCTAACCGTGTTCTCTGGGGGGTTTTAATGCCAGGCTACATCCTGTGCTCAGTAAAACTCCCGACACTCCTTCAAGGGATGCTGCCTGAGTTTAGCCGCAGTCATCCAGGCACAAGGCAGGAGACACCCAGAGTGTAAAACAGCTGCCAACTGTCAGAGCTCTTGGCAGGAGCTCCTGAATGGCAGAGCCCAGTGGTCTCCATCAACTACACATGACCAAGGAACAGCAGTGCAACACATGGTACAGGCTTCCTTGTCTTCCACTGGAGGTGGTTTATTAAAGCAAATAATGATGAAGAAACTCGCTGAGCAGTTTCCTTTTTTCCATTTTTTTAAATCCAAGAGGTGGAGCAAGTCCAGCAAATGGTCATTAAGACGATGAAGGGACTGAAACATCTTTCCTATGAGGAGATGCTCTAAGAGCCGGGACTGTTCAGCCTGCAAGAGAGAAGGCTCAGAAGGGATCTTATCAATAAGTATAAATACCTCGTAGATGGAGACAGACTTTCCTCAGTGCTGCCCAGTGACAGCACAAGGTGCAACAAGCACAAACTGAAACATGGGAAATCCCACCTGAACACAAGGAAAAACCTTTTTACTGCAATGGAGATTGCCCACTGCACAGAGTGCCCAGAGGCATTGTGGAGCCTCCCAGCTTGCAGATATTCAAAACCTAACTGGACATGGTCCTGGACAACCTGCTTAGGTGGTTCTATTGAGCAAGGGCTTGGACTAGATGACCTCCAGGTGTGCCTTCAAATTAAAAGTTTCTGTAATTCCTTTGGGCTTCTTGGGTCTGTGGGAGATAGGGCCACTGAGGATCCTGAGCCCCTCCCGCCTTGCGCTACAAAAAGTTTGGCTGGATTTGAGAAGCCAGACTTAGAAGAAACACTGTGGGATTATGGCAGAAGCTGTCTGAAATAATAGCCTGATTCCATTAGGAAATTTGTTATTTTGGGAAGGGAATATAAAACATCATAAAACAAGAAAACGTTTGATCATCAAAGGGCCCTTAGAAAGAATGTGAACTTGCTCGCACTGAGAAAAGCTCATTTTTAGCCTGGTTTCATGAAGAACAAAGACTCAGAGGATCACACTGTCTCGTCTGCCCAACTGTCTGCCAGCCCCTTTGTACAAGTGAACTCCCGTCACGTTGGGAAGAGGGGAGAGATCTCAGAGCAGGAGGTGTCACGAAAACCTGCAGCTGAGGAAGAGATCGATTGCCGTTGGTGTCCTCGCTGTGGGAAAGGCAGGGACAGCTCAACCCTGATCTGCTCAGCACAGCCACAGGGCAGATTAGCACAGACCCAGCCTGGCCACAGTTCAACACAACAGGTCAGAAAGAAGTAAGGATGTGATTTAGGATGAGCCCAAGAAAAATAAGCAGGAGCTGAGGGTCCTGTAGGAGAATCAGAGGTTGTGAACAGGAGCTGGAAATAGCATCTACCAGAAGCACAGAAATGCATCATGGATGTGCCTCATCAGGCCACTTACTGTGATCCATTTGCCATTTGGAATGCCCCCAGTCCCGTTAGAGGCACATCACTGCTGCAGCACACCCGGACACTGTGATCCTCTGCAAGAAAATACAGCTATTGCCTCCAGAAGCAGCCCAAGATCTAGGCAGAGGTGTCAAGTGCTGCAGCATCCCAGGCACATCTGACTTTGCTCTGCCAATGCTGGGACCAGGATCCAGCTGGGGAGGGAAAGGAGGAGTGACCAAGCCCCATTCTCCTGCAGCCCTGCAGCAGATTCAAGGTAGCCCTTCAACCAGGACTTTTTTCCAATCAGCTCATGCATGCTGAGAACATAGGGTATATGGCAGAGAGGTGGAAGCTGGGCAGCACAGGGCTGGATATGTGCAGGGTCTGGTGGGTGAGTAAGCCAATTCATTGCACTGACCTGGAGGGGGACAAGGGCTGAAGTCTATGCCTAGGTGCTTCTTAGTCCATAACAGGCACAGGGAAAGTTTATCACCTCCTGAATTCTGACTTACCCACTTTCATGAGGAGCAGGTGAAGGATCTCTCCTCACATTAACTGCAATGCCCCTGCATGGAAGAGCTCATGGTCTCATCTTAAACACAGAACTCCCATCAGCTCACAGACAGCTGTCTGGAGCACAAGCTTTCATTTTGAATCTATTTCTGTCTCAACTTACTGTATCCCCCAATGTTCAAGTTAGGGGAAAACCCCTCTAAGTTTAGTTGAAGCAAAACTATTTATTAACAATGGACTAGGATGGAAATTCATTCATTCAGTGTGTATCCATGGGTAGAACTCAAGTTAGAATCAGCCTGAATTTGAGAAGTGTATGAAGCTGGGAGTAGTGTAAGGTTAAAACAAGTCCTTACAGCTGTTTGGGTCAGGGTTTTTTATTCTGTGAAAGAGACATTTCTAGGACCAAGAGATAAAACCATTTCTGCCATGGAAATGCAGCCAGCTCAACACCGTGCCTGTGATTTTACTGATTTGCCATTTAAAAAATGACCAATTTTGGTGCAGAAGCTTTTTACCTCCTTACAGAAAAATGAAATTTGTTATGCAATAACAATATTTTGTTACAAGGTTTAGTTACTTATTTGCATGGAAAATGGAAGGCATAAGGAGAAAATGCATAATGCAAATGCTGTTTATGATGTGAATTCATCAATGGATTGCTAATATCTGTAATTTTAATACTACTGTAGAGATTGCTTTAAAATTTTGATTGAATTTAGTGCAAGTGTTGAATCTGTGCTTTTTATATTCTGCATTGTATCAATTTTTAAAGTAGCACATATTTGGACTAACAGTGTGAACAAATCTAAAGATGCCAAAGCAATCACATCAATGGCAATCACAGCAAAACAGGCTTTTCATTGTGACTGATTAAAATCACGGAATAAACTTTCCTCCATATCACTTTGCTCAGGGCTGGTTTCCAGATCCTTCCATGCAGGAGAAGTAAAGTTTACCAACATTTCACATAAAGCCCCCAAATTCCATTTTCTGCACAAAGGAGAGGAAGGAAAAGGCTGCTCAGTGAACATCAGCAATAACATCTTTTATAGATAGCTTCTAATCCCTCTTTAGCTGGATATCATTGGGTCTTCCCTATGCCCCCCAACATGTTTTTCTTCTTACAGTATCTCTGAATCCCTCCACAGCCATAACCCTCCCCAAAACCACCCACATGCAGCAACCCAACCTAATTTTAATAGATGGCAGAGGACAAAGAGGAGTAATAATTAAGTGCATGCTGCAGCCTTTTAAACAAGAACTGACTCTTTCAGATCCTGTCCTATCCACCAAATTAATTTGAAATCACTATAACAGCTAAAAAAGGGGGCTTGTGGGGCAGTGGGGCAAAGTGGGAAGGCATGATAAACAGACACAGAATCCCAGATTGGTTTGGGTTGGGAGGGACCTTAAAGCTCATCCAGTTTCAACACCTTGCAGGGACACCTTCCACTATAGCAGGGCGCTCCAAGCCCTGTCCAGCCTGGCTTTGAACACTGCCAGGAATGCAAAGAAATAGGGGAATGAACAGTCTGGGAAAGGCTGATCAAGTAAATATCATGTCATCAGGAAACACGTTGGAAAGGGAGAGGGAAAAGAGAAAACTTTCCATTAAAAAAAATAATCTGAGAAGATTAAAACCGCACACTTCAAACTATACAAAACTTCTGGATTTAAAACTACTGCTGAAAAGTAGCTCATGCAGTAAAGGGGAAAAAGGATGTGCTCAAAAAATTCTTATTGGAAAAATAAGAACTTTTTTGCAGCCAGAAAAATGTGATGTTTCTGTTTGAAGTACAGAACAGAGAGCAGTGTGGACCTGGGCCACTGTGATCTCAGTGTAACACCTGGAAGCCACCAGGATACTTATCACTCATTATCAAATCTGTTGTTATATTATTATTATCTCATCACTAATCTCAGCTCTGGAGAGGGTTCGGAAGAGTCTGAGCTCTGTTCCCTCCCCTGCAGTGAGTGATGCTGATGGAGACCCAGCGTCCATGCAATATGCATTCAGTTAACTTCGCTACAGCTTTAGCCCAGTCCTTTGGTCTCAATCTCCACCACCAGCTGGAGCACTTATGAAGTGCTCCTAAAATACTTCTGATAGCTTAATGCTGTCCAGAAGTAAGCGAGTTCACGTGCTCCCCTGGAGCACTCCACAGTGCCTCTCTAAGCACAGTAAATTCAGCGATGGAGGTTTTGCTTTAAAAGCTCCTTTCTGAATTAGAATCTTACCATGGTAGCAAAGGAGCAGAGGGCATCAGGAGCTTCAGAGGGATCCCAAACATTTGCTGGCCTCAGCAGGCAATTCTGGCAACCTGTCAGTTTATCATCTTCTTTCTCTTTCTGAAGAGCCAACTGGGAAGCTGGGAACTGCCCTTCAGTGAAGGACCAGGGAATGAAACAGGGATCTTGACAGGCAGGAGCTGAGGAAGATGTGCTTTTCACATGCTCAGGATGCAGCAGATCTGAGCCTTTTTCTCCACAGATTTAACGAAATCGTGCAAAGGAGATGCTGTCACAAGCTTCAACTCCAAAAACTTGATATGTTCAGGCAATCTTGTAGCTGTACAGGATCCCCATATGGTCAGAATTGGGATCCAGTGGGAGCTGGAGCTGTTTCTCTTCCACCAGCATGAAAAACTTCGAAACCCAGACAAAGGGAAATAATACAAATAAGCACAAGCCTGCTGGGGCAGGGCTGGGTGAGGGAGCAGAAGGATTAGAACTGGGAAAAGGAGCAGCTTGTGTGTGTGGAGGTGATTTAAATAGGGAGATCTGAGGTAGTAAATCAGGGCATCTGCTCAAAGAGCACCCAGATGGGGCAAACATGAGGCCTGGAAGAGGCTTTACACAGGCAGAGACAGCAAAATGAGCTGAAACCGGGTTGCAGAGGACAGAGCTCTGCAGGAAATCCTAACTAGAAGGAAGTGAGAAGCCCCAGAGAGGAAAGATGAATGCACATGAACCCTCCGAGGTATGCGCGGAAAATAACAACATGCGAATTGCCCCAGTAAACACATGCGAGGACAGTTTGGGGAAAAACCACCCAAAACAACAGACCATCAAGAGGAGGGAGAGGCCAAACAGGGAACTGAGAGGCTGCAAGAACTGCAGAGCAGCAGATTAAAGTTTCCCAGCCCCATCTGAGTGCAGAAAGAGAGCCTGAGTCCCCAGCCAAAGCTCCAGAGTGCCAAGTCAAGGCGGCTTCTCACCAGCAAGCAGTGTCTCCCCTTTGTGAGCTCCTCCACATCTACATTTTATTGACTGGTGCTTCTCAACAATATCCTCTCTTGGTCCAAAAGGCTGAAAGAGCTCCACAGCATTAGATACCTTCTCCCATTCAGGGCCTTAAAAAACATCTCAAGCTGCACCCTAGGCAGGCTCCTCTCTAAAAGACAGAAGAGGCAAAAAGGCCTTTAACCTTCCATGTACCATGCCTTCATAAATGTGTTCTCAACCCTTTCCTCTTCACATCTTGAAAACCAGCACTAGTTCACGTGTGATGCAATGTTTGCACTAGTGATGGGACCCCAATTTAGACAGCACTTTGCAGTGTTTCTGCTCAGTGTTTCTCCCCAAAATGAGCTCCCCTATGATCAGTCAGTTCAAGGACAGGTATTATTTATAAAAAGCATTAGCTTTTACACAGAAAGAAAAATCAAAGTGTCAGAATAGAATTAGATCAGATAGCACAGACATGAAAAGGCTCATTAACAGCTTTCCCCGCCTCCAGAGCCCTTGTGAGCGGGTCCCTGCTTCCAGGCTGCTTTCAGCCAATTCAGCAGCTTTCTGAAGCTGCAGCAGACTCTGCACAGTCCTGAGAAGTCGCATTCCTGGAAGTTTCATCCCTGGGAGTTCTGTTCCTGTTTATCCCAAAGGCGCAGCTTCCTTCTGCTGCTGCTGCTTTATGTTCTTCCTCCTGCCTTGCAGGCTGGGCTGCTGTTGGGACAGGAGCAGTTTCCCTTTCCTAGGGGAAACTTGACCATTCACTCTTCCTCCAGAGAAGCAAAACATATAAGGAGCGAGCCAATCAAGCAAACACTATTGCTCAAAGAGGGAATGGCACCCAATGGTTCCATTTATACACGTAGGCAACACAGGGAGGGATTAGTCTTATTTCACTTTCACTATCCTGACACTAGACACTGGAAGCTGTGGAGGTAGCTCTGACTTCCGCAGCCATCAGAGATGTGTCCCAGTACATCTGCACCATTCAGGGCACCTCCCCTGGGTGAATGAACCACCCCCATGTGTCTCCATCATTCAGGAAAAGGACTGGACACAAAAGAGGGGTGACACATCCTACCTCTGCTGCCCAGCGAGCTCAAAGCAGATGTTTTCTGTCACAAGCCCAAGTACCCAAGACAGTCTCTGCTTACCATGACACACTTCTCCCTCCCCTGGTGTGATGGATGCTTTTCATTGCTCATACAGCAGGCAGGAATGTTTAAATCTCTGCTCAATGGAAAACTGATTTTTTGTCAAAACAAGGAACCTCCAGTGGGAAATGGCATGTTACAGTTTCCATTGAAAACAAAACAGAATGGGATGGAAATGCTTTGGGAAATGAGATCTTACTCTTCTGACCAACCAGAAGTGCTGTTTTAGCTGCCCTGGTGCCTCACACCCGCCCTGCCCAGACTCTGCCTCCATCCTCCCACCCTGCTTCTCAGTGCATGGTCCTCCACCTCCAGTGCAGTCCAGGGGCTGGCTAGCCTGTGGTACTGAGAGGTGATACTGAATGGTGGAATCAAAGGATGAATTTGTGGTTTCTGAGTAGGTTGTTTTCCTTCTCTCATATATGCTTGTTGTTGTTGCATATGGAGGGAGAACAGATACAGATATTTAGGCTGCTGATGGAGGATGAGCATGCATGTACCTACTATCAATTTTGCTTTTTCAGTGAGGAGCGATGATGCAATCCCTCCAGCTCCTGGGTATCGGCATCACTGGCCCACATACTATAAATCAGACATTCAATCCTTCCCCTGCCCCCAGCTTTGGGCCCAACTTAGCAACAGACAGCTAAAAATAAAACAAACCAACCCCCAAACCCAACTGGTTTGTTCCCCAGTGCCCAAACCTTTGGGTTGTGCTGAGATAATGATTCCAAACCTCTCCAAGATCAGCGGCTTAAACAGTTCCTCTGCAAAATAAAACCTAAGAACTCTACTTTGCACTAGGACTCCAGGTATTGGCACCTTGACAACAGTATCACCTACAGTAAGACTTGTGGTGTGACCCTGGGAGGCAGCATTGCTGCCTCATAGGTAGTGCTGCCTGCAGTTACCAGATGTACCTGGCTTTGGCAGAGACAGCCTGGGGGCTCTTTCCAATCTTCTCTCACCCTCAGCACCTGCAGGACACCCTGGGTGCTCGCAGCAACCACCTACTATCATCTCCTTTGCCAGTCAAAGGCAACATACTTCAGCCCCCATCCCTTCCCCCTTTCCCTGCAGATAGGGAGCCTTTTATCCTCCCAGTTGCCTTCCCAGGAGATGAATATTTTAAAATCCTCCTTTTTGCTATTTTACACAAAATATATCAAATGTTAAGTATGTGCCAAAGTGTCCTTTTGATGTTTCCCATCTTTTCCATGCTAAGGCTTCCTGGGCTCAGCAATTGATTCAGGAACATGCCTTTACTCCCATGGAGGCAGCACTGGGCTGGCTGCGCCTGGGCAGGTGAGGTCCTTCTGTGCATCAAGCACAGCTCATGTGGAGCTGCTGGGTAATTCATTCCTGGCGTATATCTCTATTTATTTATTTATTAGACCCTGAGCTCGCAGGGATGGAGATCTGTCCTTCTGGAAGTGCTCACACTGGCAGTGCTGGAAAGCAGCCATGATCCGGGCACCCAGTCACCTCCAGAGATGCTCAGAGGCTGGTGCGTGTGGTGCCTTGAATGCAAGGCACCTAATGGGAGGTGAATGTTGCTTGTGCCTGGATATGACCTGGCTCCTGGAGACAAACCAGCTAAGAAGTGGGAATAAATAGAATAACTCAGGGCTTTCTAAGGAGCCAGTGGTCCAGCAAATTTAGCTCCTAGAAATGCTTCATACCAGATATTACCCTGGAAGACCTAAAGTCTAATGTACAATGCACTGTGCAAATCTATAATATCAGGACAGATGGACTTCTTCCTGGCCCAGCTGACTAGGCATGAGCCTCTACCCTGAAGCTAGGAACCTGTTAACACACTTTTCTCTTCCTCAGTAGTACAACTTCAGGCCCTGTTCTTAATTCAGAAAAAAAGCCACAGAATACTCAAAGGCAAATATAAAGAGAAGCTGTCAGAATACAACAAAAGGGAGAGGTACTCAGAGGTATTCTCTGTACTTCATTTGCTCTCATAAACACCCACTGCTCCCATTCCAGCTATGTAAGGTGGCTTCTCCTTCATCTTGACTCCTGCAGATTTCCACCCCCCACCTCCACATGTGCTCTGGTGTTCCAGTCCTCTCCATCTCGCAGCCTCTCCTCCTCACCTTTAATGTTCGCTTGCATATGTATCCAGGCCTTTCCCAAGGTCTCTCCTTCCTCCTGCTGCTTCTTTGGGCTCAATCTCACTATGCCCTCCAAAGCCAGCTGTAGACTACAATCTCCATTGTTAGACAGGGATGAGAGTCAGGTCAGTATCTAGTACCAGGGGGCTTGTAGGAAGGACCTGGAGAAGGATCTCCAGGCACTGGAGAGCAGAAGTCAATAAGAGCAATACAACATGCTCTGAGTTACCTTCCAGACCTCACTGAGCATGGTGGGACTCAGGCACACCTCACATGGAGCCACCCACATTTAGACACCCATATGTAGATGTTTGGACCTGGTATGAACCTGGATCCCAAACTCACCACCACATTCCCAGCAGAGCGTCCAGACTGGGTCATGCTGCGCATCACAGGAGGAAAACAGCACATGGCCACAGTGCTGCTGGTCAATGTGCAAAGCTGTTTTCTCTGGTGTCCTGCTTGAGGAAGGCCAGAGCAGCTTCCAGGCTCAATTCCAGACGTGCAGATCACTCAGACAGCTCAGGAGACTGGCTTCTGCAGAGTTTCCTGCTAAAAGCAAAGGCATGGCCATGGCAGAGGTCACACTGCAGAGTCCTTCATTCCTGCCATGGCCTTTGTGAGCTGAAAGCCAGCAGTAGCACATCCCACTCAAGATGTTGTGTCCAAATGCACAATCACCCCAGATGTACAGAGCAGCACCAGGAACTCCAGCAGGCTCCCGCTGGTTTCCTTGTACAGACATAAACCACTCTTGTGTCTGGGACTCTCATAAACACAGGGTTTTGGCTAATTATAATGGTAGCAGCTGTTATCATCTGAAGATTTGTAAGCTTTACTGAAGGTAGATGATGGGTAGTTAATGTCAGTGTAACTGCCTTTAACAAACTGCAACCCGTCACCTGGAAAAGGGGAAGCTGCCCCTTTAAAGATTCCAAACATTTTCCTCCACAAAATGCTTGTTGATGGGACTGACTTCTCTGACTATTCCCTGGCTTCCCCTCCACGGATCAAAGCCTCCGTCTCATGCTGGAAGGATGGTATTTCCAAAGAACCTCCCCCAGAAGGGACCTGCTCACCCAGCAAACAAGCACAGGCACTGCTTGGCTCCACCACAGCATCATTAGAAGCTGAAAATAGCGAAGGGCAAACCTTTGCTACCCAGCCGTTTGTTATTTTAACTGCTTTATTCAGATCTGACCACTAAAAAATTCATTACATCCGATGTTTAATGAGAAATTAAATGGATGGATTGGCTGTAAACAGCCTGTGTGCGGGTGTGAGCGCTGCCAGAGGGGCTGTGGGCTAATGAAATGTTTAATGCTGAGGACTGCAGCGAGCTCGGGCGCAGCAGATGCCGGATTTGGTGTATAAATAAGCGCAATGAAATGATCTCATGTTCTCTTGACACTTCCCTGAAACCCTCCTCCTCCCACAAAAAAAGCTTCAAACTTCTCCAGAACTTCCTGCAGTGAAGGCTCATCTCACACTGCGCCGTCCCCCCCTGCTCCACCTCCTGCCTAAAAGGTCAGCCCTGGGCAGGGCTGGGTTTACAGCAAAGGAGTTGCTGTCTGCAACTCCTTTGAGTAAAGGCACATGTGTTTTGGCAACCTCAGGATCAGAGCTCTGAACACTGGTCATCAAGAGCCCCTTCTTCCTGCATTTCCCAAAGCAGGAGGAGTCCAAACAGCCTCAGGATCAAACCAGAAAGAAAGCCACGGAATTTAGACTCAGGGATGGTCAACATGAAGCAATAATGAAGCAATTATCCCTTAATAGGTCCACACTGAGCCCTGGGCACCAGGTACTCCAGGAAGCGCTGCAGAACGAGAGGCTTGCATAGAGCATCTCAGCTGCATAACTCACAGTTTGGATGAAAGAACAGGGCTTGTCCTCAGATCAGATCAAATCAAGGCAATGTCAGGCAGTGGCAAAATAGGTGGATCCTTGCAATGCCATCGCTTGCATACAGGCCAGTCAGTGCACCCTTTAAACATCTCTGGCATCCCGGCTGATCACCTCTAGGTGATGCAAAATCAGCCATCAGGTCCTAAGAAACTCGGTACATCAGATGTGACAACTTGCAAGCAGTGTGAGTGAGGATCAGGGCTGTGACCAAGGCCAAGAGCAAGTCAGCACAATGGCATACACCTTGTGCATACATCCTGCTCAGCAGACGTGTCTGGGTTAAGTGCTTGTAAGAGAGAGGAAGGATTTCCTGCTGTTTCCAGAAGGGAGAAGCAGGGATGTTTGGATTTTTTCTATTACAATTCTTTAATCTCCTTGTAAAATTGGCCGGTAGGCTTGAAGCCAAAGGCAAGTCTCACAGATCCCCAAGGGCATCCTTTAAATCAGAACAAAACCAGTGGAATTTGTTGCTCAGAGAAGGCAAGATTGCACTTGTGACCTTCATTGTCACTGGATGACCTGCTCTGCTTTTGACAGTGAGCATGAGAGGAGCAGAGCTGGGGCAGGAGCCTTCCCCAGGCTCAGCCCAGAACACATCTGAATCTTTCCTCATGAGGTTCTCTCTCACTTGGTTGTTTGGAGGCAGAACCACCTGTTCAGACAGACTGGATAGTCAAACGCCTCTGTTTCCCATCGCCTCATGCTCCCAAATGACTTTTCCCCCTTGGTGGACGCATGGGATGATAGTCAGGGCACAGAACAGAAGATGCATGCTGGAGCAGACCAGGCCTCAGGTTATTCCTTCACCTCCCACAGCATTATCAGAAGATGCCTTGGAGCCACAATTGCTCCACATATCTGAAATGAACAGAGAATGAACGTAACGTGCTCCAAACAGATAAGCCTGCCTCCCGAGTGAGGTCTCAGAGGAAAATGTGCACAGAAAGCACCCTGCAGCAGAGCTCTCTGTTGAGGGCTCAAAATGAGGCTGGCTTAACCTGGAAGAGGGTAACATCATCCTTGGCAAGGCACATAGCCAGCATGCAGACCAGAAAGGGTGGCTAAACACAGCAGAGGACAGGATAAGCAGCAAAGCACCCCGGAAACTTGGTCATGAGCCTATAGAAATGTCCAAATGTGAAAGCTAGGACTTGATAATTCAGACCAGGTCTATTATGGGGAGGAGGGAGTATCATTCCTGGGAGCCACATATTAAGAGAACTTGGGGCAGGAGACTAGTTCAGAATGATTTCCATATATCAGGTCAAAGAGGCAAATAACTGCTTCAAATTATCAAACCCAAGGAAAGCACCTGTGCCTCTGAATTCGTCACTGTTGGTACCACTGCTGGAATAATATGTCCCACACCAGGAGGGCACTGATAGACTGGAAAAGGTGCAGGAGGGAATCAGGACTCTCTGCTTCATTTATCAGGGAGAAGTGACTTAATCATTATCTGTAGTTGCCTGCTCAGGGAACAGGAATCCAATAGCCCAGAGCTCTTCAAACCAGTGAAGATCTAACAAGAGACAAAGCAGTGCCACACTGAAACGAGCAATAGGACATGGAAGTCTTAACACGGAGATTTGGAACTAATTTACCAAGGATTGTGGGGGATTCGCCAACACTACAAGTTCTAAATTAAAGCATTCTGCTTAAGTGATACAGGGTGGGAGCAAAAACCTGCTCAAGGATAACCATCAGATGTGGTGTTGTCTGGAAATAAGACCAGAGAGCTGCTATGAATGGGAACTGCATACAAAAAAAAGCTGCAAATGCTAAGACAGGAGTGTCCACCTTCACACTGTCAGGTTAACCTGGAGTGTTTCTCTCATCCCGAGTACTCAGGGCCTATTCAAAAGGTTAAAGTGCTCCATTCATACCCAGTATGCCCTTCAAATAACGATGCTTAATCCCTGCAAGATGGGAAATACCCTCATGTATTTGAATAGGAACATACCGAGTGAGAGGATAAGCAGTGACAAGCATATCCCTACCCCAAAAGCAAGGGACATGGAGGGAGCACAGCCCCTGCTGCAGACACAGTTGCTGTCCCTCCTGGAGGCCCAAACTGTCCCATCAGGAACAACTCTGTTGCTTTCAACCTAACATGGGGGCTGAAGAAACTGGTTTGGATGCTCCAAGAGACAGACACTGCCAGCCCTGTTCTCCCATGCACCCTTTGCTACAGCCCAGAGCCCCCTTTGCCACCACAGTCACAGAAACACCTTGAAATGAACAGGCACACCCCGCAAAAGGAGAAGAAAGGTGATGTGACATCCATAAAGCATAATGGAGGAAGTCACAGGGCCCCTCAGGGTGGATAACAATCCCATGTAGCTCTGATATCACACACTCACCCTGCTATCAGGAAGCAGAGAGAACTGTGGTGGGTATGTCCATTCAGCAGATACAGCACCATATGGCCAGAGGAGTGCTGATCTGCACACATGGAGCTAACTTGGGCTCCTGAAAGGCACCAGAGACCTTTCTGGGAATGTTTTCCAGCATCCCCAGGTGGGCAGTGGTGCCGAGTCACTGCTGGGAGCAGCCCTGTAGGCAGCATGTGATGCTTGATGCACTCCAGCAGGCTCCAGGAGCTTTGGTGCCTCAGAGACCAGAGAGCTGGTGCCTCCCGAGAACACCCAGCTCCTGAGGAATGGAAGGACCAGGTCTGGGGGGCAAAGCTCCTTGCTGGAGAAGAGACAGTAAGGATTTCCCACTACTCCTGCTGCCCCAAAACCTGCACAAAGCGCCACACGGCACAGATTTCTGCCACTCATTTCTCTCTCTGAATCACAGCCTGCTTTGTGATGAAGGGACCTTAAAGCTCATCCAGTCCCAACCCCTGCCACGGGCAGGGACACCTTCCACTAGAGCAGCTTGCTCCAAGCCCTGTCCAGCCTGGCCTTGAACACTGCCAGGGATGGATCAGAAAGGTCACATCAGCCTTTACTGCAGCTTGCCTTCACGTTCAGAAAGCTCTCCTCCACATTCAGATCCTTTCCTTCCCAGCTGGCTGCTTCCCTTCTGGCATCCCCTCACTATTCTCCATGGCTTATTGGTCCTCTGAGCACTCAGCAGCACAATGCACAGGACCCCACGGTCTGCTGGCACTCAGCTGAACTCACTTGCTTCAGTCTGCATTACAGGCACAGCCAGAGCGTGGCTGGACTTCGGGTTCACACAGCCACCACCAATGGAGTAGAGATGGTCACAGTTTGGTTGGGAGCACAACTGAAGGTCTCCTTCCAGTGTCTTTCCTGCTTTGTTCCCTCTTTTGCCATCACTCAGCAGAGGTTACTGCCCACCACGAGCCCACTCCTCCATAGGAAAGGAGCCACACTGGGATTCTGCTTGTGCTCAGACAGGCCTCAGAGTTTGTTACATATGGTTGAGCACTGACATTAAGAGCAGGTAACAGCAGCTCACTTCAGATGTACCCTGGATTTCTTCTTATCAGGCAGATGCAGCTCTGAAACGCAGGGGCTGGCAGTAAAGTCTTTACAGTTTCACCTTTGTCAGGCCAGTGAAATGTGGTCTAAGAGACCACTCAAAGGACCAGCAAAATTGTTGCTTCTGTTTGAGACAGAGCAAGCAGGTAGCAGCCATCTGGAGGTGCTTCGCAGCAGTTCCTACAGTCAGCAGGTTGCTTACAACAGGTTTACTTCAGGTGTCATTTTTTCATAGTCCCCTAGTTCAGGAGAAGCCCAGGAATGATGCATTAACATTCATGCTTGTCAGCTGCTCTGCTCATGTCTTTTACCCATGCTCATCCTCACAATTTGCTTGTGATGCCAACCTCAGCAGCAGCCTTCAGAAGCCTCCTTCAGCTGCTTCTCCCATGGTAATCTCCATGTGTTCATCCACACAGAAGACCAATGCCTTGCCTAGATGCTGCTGTACCACCCTCTTGAGCTCCCTCCTCTGCACAGAAGTGCCCATGAGAACCCACTCATGTGTGCTACAAATTCATACACACCCCTAGAGCAAATTCTGTCATGTGAATGAGAGGAGGATGCTGTAGCCTGCCTCTACCTGCCCCTCAGCTCTGTCCTTTGCTGGTATCTCCCTCCAAAAAGGGGCTGCAAACAGCAGCAGTCAAAGCCCATTCTTTTGTGTTTGGGCAGTGCTCAGCCGTGCCATGGGATTGTCCTGCCACCACAGTGACAGTCACTCCAGCAAGGATGAGCCACTGTTTGTGCTCACAGCACCAGCTGGGGGTAGCTTACAGCAGAGCTGTCCCTGGGCACTTCATTTAACAAGTTATCTTTGCTATGGTCCAGATCAAGCCATGATTCTATGGGTGCAAAGCCAGACTGCGCAATCCCAGTGTGACATCCAAACACAGCAGCACCCAGCCCAGCCCCAGCCCAGATACTTGACCAAGCCCTGAGCAAAGCACCAACTCCATAGCATGGTCTGCACAGAGCAAAGGACTCTCAGAAACCCTGTGTCCTCAATAGCCCGGGGTTCCAAACCCATTCCCTGACCACAGGGCTGAGGTGGGTGCACGTGCCCCAAAAGGCATAGATTCTGGTGCCTACAGAGTATCCCCAGCCTCCCCGGACACTTGGGCAGACGGGATACATCCAAAGCCAGAGCAGTATGGTTCCTGGATGGCCTCACGCAAGTCCTCCTGGCCCACGACAGCAGAAATCCGTAGTGCTGGGCTGAGACATACAAGCTGCAAAAACAGCAGACAGAGAGCTCCCAGCACTGATGCGGGATGGGAAAGGAAAGATCCGGGTTCAGCAGATCTTGGGCAGGGGTCACCAGGAAGGCATTCCCTAGGGGGTGAGAGCCTGTGCTGGGACAAGGACACACCAGATGCCATCTCTGGCCTGAGCCAGAAAGGCTGCAAAGGGTGAATCCTGTTGTGCTGGATGAGGGTCTCCAGCAGCAACTGAAACCCAGCAGCAGTGGCTGCAGTTGGCCTGGATTTGCTTGATTAAGTAATGAAATGTGTGCTGGGCCAAAGAGAAGATGTGGTTTTCCCTCTGGTTTCTCTCTCAATGGATCCGTGGCTGACAGAAGGAGTAGGGGGTTGTTTGCTCCCTCTTAATCCCCCTTCTAAGGGTTTCCCCTCCACAATTTGAGGTCAAGGGGGAAGTATAGATGCCTCTGCTCCCTGAGGACAGCATCCCCTGCTAAAATGGCTGTGCTGCCTTCCACTTAATATCTTCAATCTCATATTTAAATACAGCTGGCCATAAAGGAAAAGAGAATGTTTCCCAGCTAAGATTTGATTTCCAGTATCTCCATCCTCCCAGATAATACTATCAAAGTATCAGGTTTTGGAAGATTAACCATCTCCTTGGCTAATCAAAAATAAGGGGGGAAGTAAAGGAGGGGGATAAATCCTTGAGAACAATCACCTTGAGGTTATTTTTCAGCATTTCTTTTTTATATTGTTATTTGAAATTAAACTTCAAGCCTATCTCTGCCTATTAGATCTCCAGTCTTAATCACAGCAGTAAACAAGGAGCTTGCAATCCTAATGGATTTCTACCACAAACTTGGGATCCTTCCAGAGCCATCACTGTCTCCGCATCCCCCCCACCCCACAAGCATAGTGTGTATTTCTGGTTCCCCACATTTATGACCCGGCATTTAGGTGCATTAAACCAGCAGCTGTTTTATCACCTCCAATTCACTAAGTGATATAAACACCACCACCTGATTACCCCACTCCTGTCATTATTTACTGCTGCAGCAGTCCCTCAGTGCCATCCTCAAACTTCATCAGTAATGATTTTCTGTTTCTTCCAGCCTATTGCTAAAGATATAGAATAGCACCGAGTGCAGGGAGGAACCTGTGGGACCCAATTAGAAATGACTGTGCTGAAGACTGGTGTAGCACCAACAAGTACATCCTGAGACGCAGCAGTTAGCCAGTTTTTAAGCCCAGGCTAATCACACCATACCCATTTGTTAACTACTCATAAAACAAAGTCACAGTGAGAGTGCCCAGAGACACTCAGCAACCTCAGCACAACAGCAGCTTTATGGAACTTCACTGCATTGCTAAGGAAGAGGCAAAACAAAAGCAACGCTGAATATTTCACTTTCAATACGGGCTTCACAGGGCAGCACATTGACATCAGCTCCATTCACAGCCATGGAGAGGTCAGGTCTCTCTCTCATGTTTTTATTTTCTGCTAAAGAGAATTCATCTCTTGGTGCCTGAGAGGAGGCAGGGGCAAGGCAGGCGATGAACAAGAAAAGGTACCTTCAGCATGAGCTCACCTGCTGTTCTCAGTGAGCTGATACACAGCTTTAGAGGCTCTTGGACAGGGACATTTCTCTGTGAGAAAGCTACTCTCCTTCATCCCCTCCATTACAAATAGAACCCAGGCCCCAATCAGCTATTTATTACAAGCTGGGAAATCAAGTGGGAGGGGGAAAGGGGTTAATTAAATTAAAGGCCTCTCCAAAGAGAAGGCAATTAGGGTATTGATTGCAAGAAGTGCCAAGTTAATTGGGCATGTGGCACACTGACATTCTTCACAATCAATAAACCTGCAACACCTTCAAAGGAATCTCGAGCAGCACATGACCATATCAGGGGCAAAAACGCAATAAGTTTTTTGAGCTGATTATAGCAGTTGGTTCTTTCATGTTTTCTCTATACAGAAGCTGTCTGACAGGGCAGCTCTTTCCCCATGTGGCTTTAATAACGGTCTTTGATGGAGCCAATGAAGCTTTCTCTCTCTTTTTTTAAAGAGAAATCTTGTCAGCTTCACTCAGCTTTGTCTTTCCATTCCCTGCCACTCACCAGGAAAAAAGGGGCTGGAGAAGGCTTGGAAAAGCCAATTGATAGAGGTAGCGGAGAAGTAACAGAGCAACCAGCAGCGATGCTCTGAAGACAGAGCTGGTGCCTGGAGACTGCTACAGATCATGGCCCATTGTGTGCACTGGGGAAGAGCCTCGCTGCAGCAAGGAACTGGCGAGACCTTTCCTTTCCCTCCTTTGTTTTCTCTGCGGCTAAAAAGCATAGCTGATGTTTGTTATAAGGCTGAACGAAGCTAGCATCCATCCCCCTCAATGATCCCAGGCTCAGCGGACAGCCCAGGTCCACGTAGAGCAGTTGCTGGAGGGTCTGTTGCAGGGTCTCACTGCTCCCCACAGGACACCAGACAGGGGCTGGAGGAAGGACTCTGCTTTTGGTAGAGAGCAGGAAGGATGCTGCTGCAAAAGGCGGACGGGAGGGGTGACCAGAGAGACATCTGGGCTGCCTGGTATATTCTGGCCCTGCCGTGGCGCAGAAATGCCCTTGTATTTGCACAGGAGCTGGGACGCAGTTTGTTGTCCAAGCCCAGGTCCCCTCCTTTTGCTTCTCCCTTCTTACGAGCTTGTCTGAGTGCTGTATTACCTCAAGGCGCTTCAGGTGGACATCAGTTAAAGCTACCAGCCTGATGGGGCCAACCTGTCCTAGGGTGCACCTCTGACTGGACTGGACTGGACTTTCCCAACATCCACTCATAGCCATTTTCATTGTCAGTGCCATCCACCTACCAGTATCATTTTAGAAAAACAATCCTTAAAGCTCCTCCAGGTCCAACCCCTGCCACGGGCAGGGACACCTTCCACTAGAGCAGCTTGCTCCAAGCCCCTGTGTCCAACCTGG